>PVKP010023947.1:0-35641 GCA_004027715.1 Plecturocebus donacophilus | reverse complement strand
AGTCCCTCTCAAGCACAGTCCCTCTCAAGCACAGTCCCTCTCAAGCACAGTCCCTCCAAAGCACAGTCCCTCTCAAGCACAGTTCCTCTCACCACCCTTGTCTGCTTCCCTCTGTCTCTCATGGAGTTAATTCTAGTCTGGAGTTGCTATCTCTGTCTATTGCTTTCTCCTTGCAGACTACACAGTCACAGAGGACAGGCAGGTTTCATCATCCTCACCGGTCCCTGGCACAGTGCCTGGCACATGGTGCATACTTAGTAAAGATTTGCTGAACTAGTGACTCCCAAAGAGTGGCATTTTCAGGCATCATTGCAGGTCTGTATTTTTCACATGGTGCCACCAACACCTCTCAGAAATCTACCAGCCCATATTTACCATCCAGGTCATTCATGAGGCTGGATGAAGTCTTTGGAGTGATTATCTATCTTTCTTCTTTCCTTCCTTCTCACCAGCCATGGAGCTGGTAAATCTGAACATTTATTCCAGAAAGAATCTTGCTCCTATCCTGAAAAAGAAAATGCTTCTTGCAAGAGCCAAGATGAGCAGCTAGAGCAGAATGCTGCCTTCGGGCTTCCCTCTGAGCTGCCCCAGCATGCAGCACAGGCTTCCAGAGACACTGTCCAGAGCCCAGTGCATCACCCCCAGGAAGAGAAAGGCCACACTGGGTTGTGGCCTTGGGGCCTGTGGTTGCAGATATTTTAGTGCTGTGGTTTAGACATTGAAGCCTCATCCCACCACTGTGACCGATCCCCATTACCCGCTGGGTGACGTCACACTTGGAGAAGTCTGCTGTGTAATCAGACCCCTCTCATGGGGCTGGCTGGAGACATTTCAGAATTCTCTCTTGCTACTTCAAAGCCTCGGGGCTCCCCCGACCCCTTCCTTAATTAGAAAATAACAGAGGAAGGCAGTTACACAATTTCAACAGCAGAATCCTTTTCTGCTTGTGGCTTTGCTCTCACTCCTTGGAGAATCCATTGTTAGCTTCCAAAGACCCTAAAGCAATGACCAGTTCCCTAACTTCCAGTAAAATCCTGCCCCAGGAAAAGGCTACCTTGTGTGTGTGCCTGACAGACAGAGGCAGTCTAGGAGCTGCGAACCATGATGCTTCCTCCAGCAGCTTCTGCTTTCCTCACTGACCCCACATCCTACTGTCAACCTCTCTGCAAGTCAGATTGTTCTCTGGCTACACGGTTCCCAATCCCAACTCTGAGCCTTTGTGCCTACTGCTTCCTTTTCCAGAATGAGCTTCCACCCTTAGTGAACTCAAGAACTCCTACACATCCATCAGAACCCAGCCTCCATATCCCCCTTCCAAGAAGCCTTCCCTGACTGCCCCAGCAGATTATGGCATCCTTTTCTGGGCTTCCACAGCCCAATGTGCACCGCCCAAACTGTCCTCCAGCCCAGCAATGTGGCAAGATCATTGGTACAACCCCTGCACCAGGCCACATCTTAGGGGTTCCTGGTACATCATGGGCACCACCAGCTCCTACTCCCCTCTGGCCGTGCCTTTGGAGTTTTGGGGTTGAAACCTGGATTTGGCACTGATTCCCTGCCTGATTCCAGGCAAGCCTCTCCACTTCTTGGGCCCCTGAATTTTTTATCAATAAAATGAAGGACACAAACCTGACTCACAGGACTGCGATGGGGGTTGAGAGAAACTCTGAGTGTGGAAGTAAGGAGGAAGGGGCACCTTCACCTTTTTAATAATTAATCAAAGAAGACGCTGGTTATTCTGGCTATCTCTCCCTCTCTCCCCTTTCTCTTCCCATCTCCCCTGATTGATTCCACTCCCTGCATCAAACAAATGGGTTCTTTGGGAAAATTTCACCAGGCCACCAAGAGAAACACCGGTTTGAAACCCCTGAAGCCACACGGCTGTGAGAGTTGAGCCTCCGTCCGAGTGAGACTCTGCTGGAGTTAGCAACAGAGTCATTGCACCATTTCACCATTCTGTTAAGACCCAATCGATCTCTCCAGCAAAACCTCCTGCAACAGCAAAACTGCGGCCAGCAGATTATAGGAGGATTAATCACCCCTGCCCCCACACTCCCACAGCATTTTGTACCTACCTCCTCTAAGCACAGTTAATCAAACAATGTACAGAGGGCCTCCCCCACCCCCTGGGGGACTTCGCTTTATGCTGTAAGACACCACTCAGGCGTTACTCTGGAGGAACCTCTGCCAGGCCCCCTCTCCTGGCCACCTGCTGAGGGCCTGCCAAGGCCATCCCCAACCCCCATTGTCACACTGTCTCATTGGCCTTGTCTGTTAATGTCTCTGCACTCCTGGGACGTGGGTGTCCAGGTATCAGGGTGCTGTGCTTGTAGACCAGTTTCAAAGCTTCTCCCCGGCCACTTAGACTTCCTCAAGAGACATGTCTTGGAAAATTCAAGTCCAGGAACACTACATTTCTCGAACCCCAGAGGCATCTACAGAACTGAGCCTTCCGTGGAGAATATGCGGTACTTTGTTTACCCCCTCTGAGCCTCGGTTTCCTCATCTGCTCAATGAGGGTGACGACTCTCTACCTCACAGGGTGCATGTGAGCTGTTGTAAGTCAAGCCCAAATATAGGACCTGGCCCCTCTGAAAGCTCAATAAATCCGAGGGAATTGTGTCGCTGTTACCAAGACAAATGCAAATTGAAGCACTGCATGGGAAAAAACAGGAGTCCGGATGGGGGAGAAAGGAAGCTATTCTATTTTGATGGATGAAATACAGTAGCATTCAACTATTACCATCATTTTAAGGGGGATGAGGGAGGGATAAAGAGCTAAAGAAGGAGTTGCCCCTTGGGGGGAGTTTCCATAGCTCAGTCTCCCACTAACACTTGAGTTGGATTCCCCTCCAGTGGAAGGTTATTAGCAGGGAGTCTGCGGCAGTACTTGTTCCATGTGACCGATAAGGAATCTGAAGACCAGAAGGGCCTGCCCTGAAAGGGAATGAAGTCCCGACACCGGCCACAGCGTAGAAGGACCTTGAAAACATGATGCTAAGTGAGAAAAGCTGGAAGCAAAATACTACATCTCCTATGAGTCTGTTCAAAGGAAATGTCCAGAACAGGGAAATGTGTAGAGACAAAGCAGACAGAGACTGCTCAGGGCTATAGAGGGAAGAGAGGAGAGGGGATGACTGCTGAAGGGTATGGAGTTTTTTGGGGGAGTGATGAAGATGTTCCAAAATAGACAGTGGTGATGGTTATACAACTCTGTGAATACACTAAGAACTTTTGAGTTCTACACTTCAAATAGTTGCATTGTGTGGAACGTGGATTGTATCTCAATAAAGCCTTTTTAAAAAGAAAGACAGGCTGGGCACAGTGGCTCACACCTGTAATCCCAGCACTCTGGGAGGCTGAGGTGGGCAGACCACCTGAGGTCAGGAGTTTGAGACCAGCCTGGCCAACATGGTGAAACCTTTTTCTACTAAAAATACAAAAAATTAGCCGGGCATGGTGGCACGTGCCTGTAATCCCAGCTATTCAGGAGGCTGAGGTGGGAGAATCACTTGAACCCAGGAGGCGGAGGTTACAGTGAGCTGAGATCGAGCCACTGCACTTCAGCCTGAGTAACAGTGTGAAACTCTGCCCCTAAAAAAAAAAGAAAGAACAAATAAATAAATAATAAATAAATAAACAAACAAATAAATAAATGAAAGAGGAAAACGAAAAGGAAGGGCATTTGCTCAAGGTCAAACAGGCAAACCGTCTCAGAGGCAGGACCCAGCCCTGATCCGCCTACCCTCGTTCACGCCCCCAAGACCACTCCTCCAGCTCCAGTCCATCCCTTCAGCCCCCAGACTGCACAAACAGCTCTCAGGTCTGAGCGCTTGGAGGACCTCTATCCCGAGAACACAGCCGCCTCCCCACAGCTCCCACCCCACCGGGCCCTGTTTCCAAAAGTGTGAGTCCATGATCCATTTCCTGATCACATCCACAGGCTGAGGCTGTGAGTTTCCAATGGATGGAACATTCTAGAAGCCCCCCCCCACCTCCATGAGCACCGGCTTATCTGATCTGGCGCAGATGACTATAAATAAACAGTTAGAGACTGCCCTGTCTGGATGAGCCATTTTCTGAGATCATATGAACTTGCTTTTAAGTAGCAGCTTTTCACAGATCGGTTGCTATGAGGCACTTTATTAAAAACCACCCATTTGCAGCTAAAATCCAGCTTCAACCAAATCCAATTTTCGTATCTACTGCTTTTTTAGACATAATGATCAGGACATCGTGTCTGTTTCTATGGGGAAGAATGGATTCAAAGGGCTGTTTTTCTGTGTGTTTTCTCTTTCCTAACAGGCAGGTAGACTATGCATGCTTAAGGCTGCTGTGTGCTATGGGCCTGGAGACCTTCAATAGAGACCAAATATTTATGCTTTGTTACCGCACACAGACTTCCCCGGTAATGTTGATTAGTGCTAGAGGTTTATCCAACCAAGGTCAGGGGCCTGTGCCCCTCTAAACTGGGCCCATTAGCTTCTCTTAGAAGTAAAGCTTCTGCTTCGTTGCATCCAGCTGCAGCAGCCCACACTCCAGCCCCTCTCCTGCTAACAAATATTACTGATCATACTGGAGACTGATTGGAAGACATTGGTGGGTGGATGGTGCCCTGTACTGGGGCCAAAACAAAGAACATGCCCTTTTCATAATGGGACCTCCACAGGACCTCTGCATCATTCAACCTCTACAGAAACCCAGGGACAATGTGCACGGCAGTGAGAGGCAGGGCCTCCGCGTCCCCCAGTGTGGACTCCTGCTCATCTCAGGCAGCCCCTGGCTGGGTGACAGCTGGGATGGGTCTCAGAGCCTCCACGGCCTTATCTCCACTGAGGGTGGCAGCAGACTTGCTTCCGAGGATCAGGGCAGGGGTAAACAAGGGTACAAGCACAGAGGGCTCGGCACCGGGTTTGGCACAGAATAGGCGCTCAATCCACAGTAGCCACATGGTGACGATGACGATTATTAATACATTTCCAAGGTGGCAGATGTATACTGAGCGTCTTTTCAACACTTCATTTTTCACTCATCATTTGGTTAAATAGTTTGCGATTCACTTTAAATTCGTTAAGAGCGTAGATCTCATGTTGAGTGTTCTTACCATAATAAAATGAAAAAGAACTGATTTGAGTTGGAAGCCATTTCTTGGAAGCCTTCTGTTGATCAAATCCTCCCTCTGATCTTTCTCCCCCGGCTCCTGGGTTTGAACACATGCACATTCATTTAAGAAATATTAGTAGAGACCTACTCTGCCACCAGCCCTGCAGGGAAAGGGAAAATTCAAATGAGCAGGATGCAGAGTGTGCCCTGGGAGCCCTGGCAGCTCCTTGAGGAGTCAGACAGAAACAGAATCCCGAGATCGAATGTATGCATAGCCAGAATGTACACTGAGCAGGCCAGAGGAAAGTAAGGGGAGGGGGGAAGGGGAGGCCCCTGCAGAAGAGCAGAGGCTTATGCCATAGGGAAGAGAAGAGTCATCCGTGGGGACAAGGGAGGGGACAGATGCACTGCAGGAAAAGTAAGCAACAAGAAGCCGGGCGGGGGGGGAGCTGGAGCTCAGATGTGGAAACCAGAGTTAGAGACCAGGGGCTGCTGTGATCTGCAAATGGTGGGAGGGGACACTCAGCCAGGTGGCAGGGCCACTAGGGAAGACGTGGGCAGGAGCACCGCGTGTAAGGGAACGAGGCGATCTTAAGGCTGATCTTAAGATTGAAACGCACTGTGCTGATGGCTTTGGGTGGGACCCTGTTTCTACAGAATTACTGATAATAGCAGTTCTAGAAACAGGTTATAATAACAGCACTTACCAGAGATACACTATGTACTAAGGTACTAGGGAGGGAAGCACACTGGGACAGATATTCTTCCAGAAGGGACCCTAAACTCAACATGCAGACGGTCAAGGGAGCTCTCTCTGCAGTCTTCATTGCCACACACCAATTCCATTACTCATTCTGCATTTTGTAAGCGTAGCTTGTGAGAGTCCTGACGTCTTCCTGTAGGGAGCCCTTACGGTTCTCTACACCCCTGCCTACCAAACCAGCACCAGCACCTGAACCACTTGCAAAGACCTCCTGGAAAGTGGCCTCTGGACTTCAGGGTTGGGGAGGGGGTTGGAGGGGTGATAAGCTCACTACTTAAAAAAATTGAAAGACACAGCAATTGGGCCGAAATAAAACTCTTACCTCTACCAACAACATCAAAGTAGAGATTAAAGGCTGATCTTAAGATTGAAACACACTGTGCTGATGGCTTTGGGTGGGACCCTGTTTCTACAGAATTACTGATAATAGCAATTCTAGAAACAGGTTATAATAACAGCACTTACCAGAGATACACTATGTACTAAGGTCTCTGGATGACAAAGTAGATAGAAATAGCTCATTTCCGTCCCCAAATTCACTAAGAGAGAGAGCAGTTAGCCAGGGCAGACCATGGGTAATGACGCTCGGTTGTCTGTGGATTACTTTCTGGACAGTACTGCCAGGAGCTAATTTATTTTTCCCGTGAAGAGGAGTGTCAAGAAATCTTGGTGCTAGTGTGGATTGGTTAATCATTATATTTACATCATCTTGGTGGGGTGAGGGGCCAGCTGGAATGTCCTCTGGGGTTAATGGACATTTTGGAAGATGTGAGAACGCAGCCTTGGCAGGAGAGAGATAGGAAGCCATCTATTCCACCCTGGGGCTGAGAAACTCTGCCTGTCCTCGGGACTGCTGAATCGCTGCGTGATCATTTCGGAATTAAAGATGCATCTACTTTCTGATTAGCAGAGTTCAGCTTCTTTTGTGAAACTTCTCAGACAGTTTTATATCCTGGTTACCTTCACATTTATTCTCGAATCTCTCATCTGTGGAGACGTTGATGTCAGGGCAGAATTGATCCAGCAACTTACTGTTAAGGTGATTTATGGATAGCAGTGTGAGATCGTATACAAATCTGGCTTATCATTTTGATGTATTGGCCATACCTGATGATAAGGTATGCATTACTACAAAAATAAACTTATTGTGGCTCCTGAATGCCTTTTCTTTTTCCTTTTGGCTGCACAGCATTCCCAGGAAATGATTAATAAGACGTTTCATTTAAGTACCGCGCAATCCAGAAACCAAGCAGGAACGCAGGCACCCAGATGCAGGAAAGCTTGAAATTAACAGGCAGCCGCAGAATGTAAAAGATTAATTTCATTTTCTTTTCTTATCTTATGCTCTCTTTTATGTCTTTCCCTATGTAAAGGGGGATATTAATTAATCCAGGAATGATCTTTTTGTTGGCAATTTTATATTCTGTTTGACTACTTAATAGAAATCTCAACCACAGCGAGGCAGGATGTGGAAAGCGCATCCCGAAGGAGGAGAGAGAGAAGTCATTTTGAGCACAGGCGGCAGATTTCATAGCCAGTGTCAAAGCTGGGAGCAGGAAGAGTAAAGCAAACGCCACAAAGTATTCATTCATTCTTCGGTTCATTCATTCCACAGACATTTTCCCACAGCGCCTGCAGAGCCAGGCTGGGGAGCCTCTCTCGTTCTGCCAGCTCCTTTGGGCTGCACCTGATCAACTTTTTAGGGTGATTTGGAACCAAAATGAAATTCAGTACAATTCAGTAAATATTTATTGAGCAGTGGCCACATGTTCGGCACCATCCCGGCTGCGCGGGGAATATCAAAAGCGGGGAGACATGGTGGCTGTCACCAAGGATCTCACATCTAATTGGGGAGATGAGATGACACACACAATACAAGGCAATTATGGTAATAGTGTGCATTTAAATACCACTCTCCTGTTTACTCACATTTTCATATCACTCTCGGTTCACTGTTGGAACCTCTCAACAACTCGGGGAGGGAGGAGGGCAGATATGATGAGTCTCATTTTGCAAATGAGGGATCCTGAGGCTCAGCGGGGTCAGGAGGCTTGCCGCAAATCACCCAGCCATAAATGACAGCGCAGGACGCCAGCCAGGGGCAGGCTCCCAGCCTGTGGTGTGTTTCAACTAATCAGCTACACTGATTAAATGCCTGGGGGGTGGGTGGGGGGCAGCTGCTGGGGCTGGAGAGCTGGCCCCAGTCAGGCCTCCAGGGGGTCCTTTCTGGGGAAGCACAGTTTCCGACAGCCTTGCTTTGAATCGTGCCCCAGTTTTCCACCAAGGACCCCAGTGACAGCAATGAAGGAGAGCCCCCTTCTCTTACCACTCTACTCCTGTAAGAATCTTACTGCAACCAGAGGGAGAAGAATAGGCAGACAGCCCACTCGGGTCGTCTTGAAGGCAACCCAGGGAACAGGTGGCTGAATCAAGAACCCTGGACGTCACAAATTGGCGCTGATACACGCAGGCTATTTTACTACTGGGGCAAGCATCAGTTTTAGTGTACCATGTCAACAAGGGCACAGATGATGCCAGAACCCAGCTCTCCCCAAAATCCTGGCACAGAGCAGAGCAAGCTGGTGCATACAAACCTGAAGGAATGAGCCAGGCCCACCCTAGCTCTCCAAAGGGTGGCCTTCCCGGGCACTTGGCCTGATTTTGCTCAATTTCTCCTCCTGCCTCTTGCTCTAAGTTAGAAGGACAGATGACATCATTCCTCCTCAGGTCCATTAACCACATGGATCAATGGCAAGAAATAAAATTTGGATTTTTGAAAAATTTCCACAGCAGATAGCCCCAGGAGACCAATTGCAGGCTAAAATATGACAAGATTCCTAAATAAATATAATTAAATAAGCATTAAGAGAGAGACGGATGCTCTCCTCTCCACATCACACCATTCTGTGCCAAAGAGTATACAATTGAGAATGTTGTTGTCAGCAAAAAGCCACAAAGATCAGTCAGCCCAGCCTCTAGTGATGGAGCTGGGGAAACTCAGACCAGAGGGGCTACAAATTCAACCAAGTTCTGCGGGGATGTAGGGCCGATGACAAAAAGCTGACTGAGAAACAGACTCATGCACAAGAGCCAATTTTGGGGTCATGCTGTTAGCATCTAAAAGGCCCAGACACTTGCATGTTGGGCGGCCTTGTGCAAGTAGCTTTCCGTCTCTTGCCTCTTTTCTTCCTTTCTTTCTTTCCTTTTTTTTTTTTTTGAGAACCCACCTCCCGGGTTGAAGTGATTCTCCTGACTCAGCCCCCTAAGTAGCATGCCACCATGCCCGCTAATTTTTGTATTTTTAGTAGAGATGGGTTTTCACCATGCTGTCCAGGCTGGTCTTGAACTCCTGACCTCAGTTGATCCGCCCTGCCAAAATGCTGGGATTCTAGGTCTGTGTGTCTTTCCTTCCTCTAGATCAGTGCCTTATAACAGAAGTATAATGTGAATCACAGCTGTCATTTTTTTATTTCCTAGCCACAATTTTAAAAAAGTAAAAACAAATGTGTACAAAATCAAAAGAATACAATTTTAATTATATGTTTTATAAAACCCAATATATCCTAAATAGTATCATCCCAGCATGTAATCAATATAAAAGTTATTAACTGAGTAGTTGACACTTCTTTTTTTTCACCTCAAGTCTGAAATCCAGTGAATGTTTGACATTTGCAGCTTGCATCTGTACAGACTGGCCACGTTTCAGGTGTGACAATGGTGACCATATAGGCGAATGTAGGCCCAGAAGATGGGCCTGAAATAGTCTCTCACAGGTTGTTGTGAGTTGAGTTTTTCTAAAAGAAAAATAAACGCAATGTGGCTGGGCATGGTGGCTCAGGCCTATAATCCCAGCACTTTGGAAGGCCAAGGTGGGTGGATTGCTTGAGCCCAGGAATTCAAGACCAGCCTGGGCAACATGGGGAGACCCCATCTCTACAAAACTACAAAAAATACACACACACACACAAATGTAGCCAGGTGTGGTGGCATGTGCCTGTGGTCCCAGCTACCCGGGAGGCTGAGGTGGGAAGATGGCTTGAGCCCTTTCAACAGCAGAGGCTGCAGCGAGTGGTGATTGTGCCACTGTACTCCAGCCTGGGCAACAGAGCGAGACTGTGTCTCAAAAAAATAATAAAGTAAGATAAATAATTAAGAAACCCGATGTAAAATGTGCTTAGCGGCAATATTAGCTGCGATCATCAGAAAGCCAATGTCCAAACAATTCATCCAGAAAGCGCAACAGTCCATGGCTCCTATTTATCAAATCTTCTCTTTCAATTCCCTTCCACAAACACAACCTGGACAGAGCAACCGGGGTGGGGGGATTTCTTTAGTCTCTGGGTAGAGCTATTAAAAACAAATTGCAGCTTCTCGAGTTCACCCTTAAAGCAATCGGTGGATCCCAAGATTAAAATTCAACTGCAGCCAAATTCTGTTATAAACGGCTTCACTCCACCTGGGGTCTGGATGCCGGGCAGATGTAATCCCCGCTCCTGGGCATACGCTGATGGAAACCCCGCCTCACTGCAGCAGCCAAAGCCTTTAAATCAGTCGTTATTCTCGGCCTGACATGAGAGTTACAACAGGGTTTTACAGGCCCTCTGCAGGGCTCTCTAAATTTTGTGGCCGTAGATTCCTAAGGCTTGTTCTTACCCAGCAATCCAAATAAAATAGCGCTATTGATCACAAAGGCATCAATAACGTCAGCCCTAAAGCTACTTGTGCACATTTCTAATTGTCCTGTCCTTTTTATGTCTTTAAATATTACCATAAGCATCTGAGAGGCTCGCTACCTCTGGTAGGGAGGCAGGAGATGACCCCTCTTCTCAGTGCCAGGCATTGGAAAGCAGTGGGGAGTGAAACTCCCGCTCTAGGAATAATTGCGAAGTCCTTCTTTGTAAAAAAGAAAATAAAACACTGGCTCCCAAGTTGACCTTGGCGTTATAACTCGTTAGAAAATGCCGCCCAATTATGCCTAATTTCTGATTGTTTTTCCGACCGGTTTGCGTCCCACCAATTACGCTTCGTTTGCAGTTAACAGAGAAAAGTAAAATATCCAGCTGGTAGACTGATCAGAAAGCCGACATCCAATAAATTAATCAAGAAATAAGGAACGAATGCTGTGTTTGATGTTTGCAAATCACACATGTGGATCTCCAGATGTTTGGATTTAATTTTTACCGCCATAAAAACCAAGCAAAAGCAAACCCTCCCCAGCAAAGTGACTGCTCAGCTACCTCTGGAATCTTCTTCTCACCTTCAGTATACTACCAAGAGAAAAGAGCACCCCCAACTCCCTAAAAGTGTTAAGCATGAACCTTTCTGGGGTCCATGCAAGTGTGTGCAATGTGGAATCAAATTATGGGCTCCAAAATTCAACAAGAAGGCCACAAAATCAAAATTAATAAATGCTTCATTAAACGCCGGCCGACTGCAGCGGTGCAGTCCCCTCACCGCCTGCTGGGTGCAGTATTAATGATGTGGTCGTCATAAAAACTGCACTACTTTTGAGAAAACAGTTGCAAGAATGCCTAAGGATGCCCATTGGTTGTGGGGCAAATCACAGGTAATTGCGACTTTGATGAATTACCTGCTGCCAGATAATTTAAGAAGCAAAATCATTAAACTCTTTTCAAATATTTTTACTGCAAATAAATTATAGTTAAAGTGTGGGTGTGTTTTAATTCGTTTGATATGACGGAGAGCGAGGCTGTCAAATGAAAGACCCCCTGGAGCTAACAAGAGGCTCGAGGCGTGTGCAGGCTGAGGCCACCATCCGGGTGCCCCTGTGGTTGGGGACCCAATCCCTCACACATGTAGTTCAGGTAGCCCTAGCCACCTGAGGGATCCGGTGGCTGTGTTCTGGTAAAGGCCAGCAAAACACGTCCAGTCTCCAAAGGGGATGGACGCCACCATCTTTGGCATTCATGTCACGCTTCCAAGGCCAGAGTCTCCCGCTCCCCGCTCCTGCAATGAGCCACCCGTTTCTGCCGCTGCTCTCCTGCGTGTCCATGGCTGAGGGTGCGAGCTGGTAATTACATGCTCGCTTAGGCAGGGATGCTTCCAGGCAGCTCTGAAGAGGTGATTAACCACCTGGTTTGTGGGCACAATTCGAAGAGGCACCTGGGAGGCAGGCCTCAATGACTCGCGGCACAGTTGCCAGGCGGACGTGTACACAGGGGGAAAAATGCTCCTATGTCAGAACAGCTCCACGTTCTGCTATCCGCAGGTCTCGCCCACTCAGCCAGAGGCCCTGGCACGTTGAAGTTTCCCTGTGGACACCAAGCAACCCTGGAAAGGACTATGGGACCCCACAGCTCCATGAATTGCCCCAGGGTGATTTTGCGCCCCCTCACCCAGAAGCATTTGGCAATATCTGGAGACCTTTTTGTTGTCACAACTAGAGGAGAGGGGGCTGCTCCCAGAATCCAGTGGGTGGGAGCAGGAAGGCTGCTAAACCTCCTGTGATGCTGAGGTCTGTCCCCACCACCCCAGGGACTCAGCCCCAAATATCAGGTGCACATCAGTTGAGAAATCCTGACTTAGAGAACCATCCAGACCCAAGCAGCCTGTCTCTTGAAGGGTCTTTCCTGGGGACTACTTACAACTCAGGAGGGCAGGAGAATTCAAGCTCGGGGACTTGACAGTAACCCAGGTCTCCAAGCTAGAGGAGAAACTGTGCGGGGTCTCTTGGGTTAGAGAAAACTGACTCTTTTTTTGGCAGTGCTTGGAGCTGAATGTATTTTTGATGGAATCAAACGTCAAATGAGGTAGTGAGTCACCAACTTCAAGAAGAAAGAGCTCTCCCATTATACCCATAAATTAAGGACCAGACACCTCAGTCCTCTCCTTAGGAGCCTCAAACCCCCAGCGATGGGTTCCCTGTCTTTCCTCTCTGTGAGCAATGTTCCATCCTTTCATGTAGATTCCCATTTTAAGGAGAGTTCATTCTGTCTGGGGCCAGTTTGGATGATTCTTTCAAATAAAAGAACATCAGAAAAGATTAATCATAGCCTGAAATGGAAAGGGATGAAGCCGCAGCCTGGTGTGACCTTCGTGTTTCCATCATGATCGCCTGCCTAGCCTTGGGCGGAGGCTGGGGCTGCGGTGCTGGTGATTTTTCCTACGTGGCCCTCGGCTCTGAACCCCACTCACAGCAGCGGCTGTGACAGCTTCTTGGATTTATGAATTAAATGGTAACCTTAAAAGTATTAGTTTGGAGCTTCACAATGGAAATGGTGATGATCAATACATTCAGCCAATGTGAGATCAGATACAATTTGGGTGCTGTTGGTGGAATTGCCTTGTTGGCAAAGGTATGAGATTAGCACTCTGAAAAAACAATGACTAATTCCTGTGTTCCTAGGAGCAGGGTAGATATTAACTCTATTTTCCAGGAGATGAAACTAACATAGAAAGGTTAGGCAAGGTTTGCCCTGCTCCACAGGGAACTGGCCCTGGAGTGGAAATTAGAACCCCAATGCTGCTGGCACCAAACGAGGGATCAAACCTTCATCCACATGATAAATTGCCGTTTGAAAAATCCCTGCATCAGTGCTCGGGGCTGAGAGCACCCCATAACCATTGATTCAAATGGAAATAAGGATGGAGAAGAGAGGAGAGGGCTGCAGAGGAGGGGTTGGGGGTGAGGAGAGCCCAGACTCCCAGCAGACATGAGAATGTGGGAGCTGCACTGAGAATTTCCCCTAACGTGACCCTCCAGCTTTTTTGTAGTTCCAAACACCCTCCTTGCAAATAGGAGAATCCGAGAAACATCTTTGGAAGCAAAGCCCTGTTAGCCAATTCCAGAGCTTACAGCTCGGCTGCAAGATATCTTGCAGGGAAGAGCCACGATGGATGGCTCTTCATCATGGGAGCGGAGTTCTGAAAAATGACCCCTTGCTTTCTTTCATAACTTTTCAGGAAACACTGCACAATTATCCTTTATCTTTCCTTGCTTAAAAGTTGAACTGAGCCATTATCCTCAGCAAACGAACACAGGAACAGAAAACCAAACACTGCATGTTCTCACTTGTAAGTGTGAGCGAACAATGAGAACACATGGACACAGGGAGGGGAACATCACACACTGGAGCCTGTGTGGGGGATGGGGGTAGAGCATCAGGATAAATAGCTAATGCATGCGGGGTTTAATACCTAGGTGATGGGTTGATAGGTGCAGCAAAACACCAAGGCACATGTTTACCTACGTAACCAACCTGCCCGTCCTGCACATGTGCCCTGAAACTTAACATTAAAAAAAAGCTGAACTGAAGTTAATTTTTTTTTTTTTTTTGAGATGGAGTCTCATTCTGTCGCCCAGGCTAGAGTGCAGTGGTGTGACTCGGCTCACTGTAACCTCTACCACCCAGACTCAAGCGATTTTCCTGCCTCAGCCTCCCTAGTAGCTGGGATTACATGGGGCCACCACGTTTGGCTAATTTCTTGTATTTTTTAGTACAGACAGGGTTTCACCATCTTGGTCAGGCTGATCTTGAACTCCTGACTTTGTGATCCACCCTCCTCAGTCTCCCAAAGTGCTGAGATTATAGCCGTGAGCCCCTAGGCCCAGCCCTGAAATTAATTTTTTTTAAAAAAGAGCTGGTTATAAAAGAAAGCCATCATGTCCTGCCAGTAGGTGATTTCTTCTTCATGAAAGATGGGGGCTGTTGATCAAATTGTCGCCCACTAACCTCATAACAAATAGAGACCTATGTCTCATGCTCTTTTATGACTTGAGCCTCATCTGGATGGGTTTTCCACAAGGAGGGAACATTTTAGGATGTGATTTTTCTTGCAAGAAAGTGGAACAAAGCAAACAGGAGTGGGGTCACTGGAATTGGGCAGCGGGGGTGGATACCATGGATGAAGGACACAGAAAACATATGAGATGGCTGGGAATTTGTTTCTGCCCAATATTAGGTCCTCTTTTGTTGAGTAATAGTACCTCAATTTTACCTTGAAAGCTCTCAGTTCAAAAATTTTATGTTATTTCAAAAAAGAGTTTAAGGGTTTCAAAAAAAACAGCAGTTCATATTAGAGAGCGCTGCAACCTCCCTCTGCTAAGGGAAAGGCACATGACCCAGCCCAATCATTTGCTCTCAAATTAGCTCCTGCTTCAATGGGGACAATGTGCTCTTTGTGAGGGGGTTGCAGAACTGGCAGGACATAAGCCTGAGCTGCTGACAGTCATCATTGACACCAAGAAAGGAGAAACTTCTGAGAATAGAGCCACTCTGGAGGAATCCAAGACCTGGGAGCAAGTCATGGCCACCCCATACAGCTGGGCAGGTTGTGCACTGCACAAGGTCTTTCAGCTGAAGGGGCAAGTGGGGACCAAAAGCTAGCCCACCCTCTGCTCACCAAGCCACACTCCTGGAGGGACACCTCTTTCTAATCCGCAGGAAGGCATAAGCTGCTCATCGAGAGGGAACTTGCAGGGCGGTGTCTGCCCAGGGGAGATGTCTTCCTGTAATTCATACAAACATACCATTCTGATTCTAAGCTCTGCAGTTAAATAAGCCAATATGTTACTGATAAGATTGCTTAGGCCAGTTGGATCTGGGAATGTATCACATACACCAGAAGTACAGGAGACAGGAATCAGCACTGAGCACCAGGACTACCTTCAACAACCAAAGGACCCTTCCTGGAAGGGAATTACTCATGGGTGAGACTGACCAGACCAAAGGGGGCCTCTGCAAAGCACAGAGACACCATTGAAAGGGCACGAACAGAAGCTTGAATTTTCCACGTGCCATGTGGAAAATTCTCTCCTCTCCTCTTCTCTCCTGTGCCATGTGGAAAATTCTCTTCTCTCCTCTCCTCCTCTTCTCTTTCTCTCTTTCTTTCTTTTGACAAAGTCTCCCTCTGTCACCAGGCTGGATTGCAATGGCATGATCTCAGCTCACTGCAACCTCTACCTTCCAGGTTCAAGCGATTCTCCTACCTCAGCCTTCCAAGTAGCTGGGAATACAGGCACACATCACCATGCCCAGCTAATTTTTTTGTATTTTTAGTAGAGACGGGGTTTCACCATGTTGCCCAGGATGGTCTCCATCTCTTGACCTCGTGATCCACCCACCTCAACCTCCCAAAGTGCTGGGATTACAGGCGTGAGCCACCACGCCTGGCCACATGTACCATGTTTCTATAGTTTGGCCTTGGAGCCACATCACTGTAGAACAAATTATAAAACAAAGGAAAATTGAAGTGAAAAAAAGCAGTCTCTAATAATTGCAAACAAAGAGACATACGAATATGTTCATCACGTTCGTGGCTTAAGCCAGGAGTTGGAAAACTATGGCCTGCAGGTAGGCTAAATCCAGCCCACTGCCTGATTTCATCAATAAAGTTTTATTGGAACACAGCCAAGCCCACTCATTTACATGTTGTCTATGTTGCTGCTTCTGTACTCCAATGGCAGAGTTAAATAGTTACAATGGACGCAGTCAGAACTGCAAAGCTGCAAAGATTTATTCTTTGGCCCTGCAAGACAAGGTTTGCTGGGAGGATTGTTTGAGCCCAGGAGGTTGTGGCTGCAGTGAGCTGTGATTGTACCATTGCACTCTAGTGCTGGCAACCAAGCAAGAGCTGTCACAAACAAACAATCCAACAAAAAAAGAGAGAGAGAGAGAGAAGAGTTTTGCCAACCCCTTAAACAATCAGAGAAGAATCATTCCAGGTGATTTTAAAATACGATAATACAGGTATATATCTTGGTGGGGCAAAAAGCACTGCAAAGAAATCTTAAACTGTTTCTAAAGTAATCATACTGTTAGCAAGATTATTGGTATTGTTATTTTGAAACATATATATATATGGCCAAGAAACAACTATTTTAATTATCACCAGCTAAGAGAAACACACAAATATAAAATCAAAGTAATCAAGTTAAAACCCTGTCATTTTAAACTTGAAATATAAAAATCAGTATGAATATCATTTGAATGGCACTATTTCACAAGCCCCGGTGATGTGTTGGGTGTAGGCAATGATTATCACTGGCTGACAGAACCACTATGTGAATGGGGCCGCTGAACATGGGTGGATCAGGCTGGCAAAAGCCAAAACCTCCGATGAAGCTTAACAGACAAGCAGACATCACTTGTCTGCTTGGAATAATGCACTACAAGTATACAATGACAACTCTGATGAATTCTTGACAAAAAAATCAAGTATGAACCTCATCAAACTTCTAGATTGTACTGAGAGCTAGCTACAGGTTTGCAGCAAGCACAGGGGACAGAGGAACATATCCAGAGACACTATACCATCAGCAAAATAGAAATTATGGCAAAGCCTACAAAGCCCACAGGATGGATGATATGATTTTCAACAGAAAAATAAGAAAATAAAAATGGGGAGGGAGATACACTAAAGATTTCCAAAACCAAATCAACCAAATGCAATGTGTGTACCTTCTTTGGATCTTAATTTGAACAAAGCATTTATGAGGCCATCAATGGAACTGCAACATTGACTGGGTATTATATGACATTAAAAAATCACTGTTCATTTTTGAGGCACAGTAATGGTATTACATTAAAGTGAATGACTTATGAATGAAATGATGAGATGTGTTTACTTTAAAATAGTGATGGGGAGAGAACATGGGAATTCAATGAAACCAGATTGGCATGTTGATAACTGTTTAAGCTGGGAAATGAGCACATGAGAGTTTACTACATGATTCTATTTTTTATAGACTCAAAATATTCTGCAATGAAATATGGGAATTCAATGAAACAAGACTGGCATGTTGATAACTGTGAAAGCTGAGAGATGGGTACATAAATTTCGGAAATGAGTAATTAAAAGAAGAAAAGACATCTAGAGACGGCAGGATATAGAGTCCAGCATGTATTCTCCAATGACTGACTGCTACAGACACCAAACTTCTCAGATGTCTACAGGAGGCGAGTAACAGAAACAGGGATAGCGTAGTCAACAGTTCCAACAGGGCCCCTGCCCTGGTGAAATTCAATCTGGTGGGAGACATAGACGGTACCCATACAGTCACACAAACACATGACTGCACACTGATGTGTGTTAGAAAGGTAAAATAGACAAAGCACACAATAGCATGGCCTAGCCCAGTTTGGGGTTCAGTCAAGGTGTCATTCATCACTGAATCGACCCTCCAAATATCTCAGTTCTCTCTCCTTCTGAGTACAAGGTGGGACTGAACTTCCTGGCCTCTGTGGTCAGTGCAGCCTGTGACTAGTTTGGCGAGAGTGGGAGAGACATAAGGGTCATTCCTGGTGAGCATTAATCCCCTGTGTGAGACCTGCCAGAGCCTTTTTTCCCTCCACCACTGCCTATTGACAGTCCAGGTAGCAGCTGGTCCATGGACAAGGTTCTGGAACAAAGATGCAAAAGTATCATGGTGGCAGATCCCCTAGCCACCCGACAGGGAACATGTGGCAGGGGTGGGGAGTATTTCTGATGGTTTTAAGCCACTGCAAGTTTGAGGTTGTTCATTACTGCAAGCCAACTAAGCTTGTGTTAACTGATATAGAGGGCTTCCCTGAAGACATGATTTTGGAGCTGAGACTTACAGGGTAGGTAGGAATTAGCCATGGGGGATTAGAGTCATGGAGGATAAAAGGAAAGAACATTTCCAAAAGCAGTATTTCAAAAATACTCACACACACCCCCACCCCTCTACTGCCATGTGCTCAGCACTCTTTTAAGAACTTCACATTAACTTCTCACAACTCTTGAGGGGGGATTATTATTATTGTCAGCACCATTAGACACATGAGCAGTAATACCAGGCAGTCTGGCTCCAGAGTCTGTTTTCTTAGCTCTGAGTCACACTGTCCTGTATCAGATTCCAGGACAAAAAGAAGGGCACTGTAGAGGGTCTAGTATAGCTGAAGGAGAAGCCACAGAATGGGGTGGCCCAAAAACAGGCCAGAGAACTAAGAAAGGCCTGAGTACCAGGACCTCTCAGAGATGCTGATCTATAAAGACAGGGATGCCGGGAGAGTGACAGGTCAGATTTCTCTTCTGAACAGATTATCTTTTATAATTAAATCACATACAAATGACAGAGGAGTCATATCCAGATCTATAAGAAACTATTATGCGTCAAGAGAAAATACAAACAACCCAATACAAAAATGGGCAAAACATTTGAACGGGCACACTTCACAAAAAGATGTCCAAATAATCAATAAGAACATGAAAAGAGGCTCAGCCTAATTAGCCATCAGATAAATGTAAATTAAAAACACAGTAAAATACTCTGTACAACCAGAGAATGGGAAACCAAAGAAACAAAAGTAAAACAAACACAAGACTCCCAGATGATGGCACATAATCCAAGGATATAGAACAGCCAGAATTCTCATACACTGCAGCTGGGAGTGTGGACTAGGGACCCCTGCTCCCTCGCTTTGGAAAACTGATGGTATCTATAGAAACTGAACCTATGTATACCCTATAACACAGAAAATCAGCTTCTATCCAACAGTGGTGTATACACAGATAAGAATGTGTATATGTGTGCTGTTTGTAGTAGCCCCCCAAAAGGAAACAACTCAAATATCCATCAACAGCAAAACAGATAAATAAATTATGGCATATTCATAAATAGAATATTGTACAACAAAAATAACAACTGAGCTATACCCATACACAACTGAATGGTTGTATCTCATTTTAAAAAGTTATGCAAAAGGAGCCAGATACAACAGAATACAATCTGAGTTACTCCATTTAAAGATAATTCAAATGCAGGTAAAATGAAATAATAATGTGAGATGTCAAAACATCTCTTGTTGGATGAGTGGGGTGCAGTTTCTGAGATTAGACAAGGAAGCAACATCTTGATCTGGTTGAGGTTCCATAGGAGTGTGCTATATGACCATTTTTTTAATTTTAAAAATTGTTATAGCTTTAGGAGATACAAGTGCAGTCATCACCTGCATATACTGCATGGCAGTGAAGTCTGGACTTTCAGTACACCAAAATCACCTGAAGAGTAAACTTTGTACTCAATAGGTAACTTGTCAGCACTCAACTCTCTCCCACTGGTATGGTTTACCTGTGTCCCCACCCAAGTCTCATCTTGAACTGTAGCTCCCATAATCCCCATGTGTGATGGGAGGGACTGGTGGGAGGTCATTGAATCTCAGTGGTGGGTTTTTCCTGTTCTTGTGACAATGAATAAGTCTCACTCAATCTGATGATTCTATAAAGGGCAGTTCCTCTGCACACGTCCTCTTGCCTGCCACCATGTAAGACCTATCTTTGCTCCTCCTTTGCCTTCTGCCATGATTGTGAGGGCTCCCCAGCCATGTGAAACTAAGAGTCCATTAAATCTCTTTTTCTTTATAAATGACCCAGTCTCTGGTATTTCTTTATTAGCAGAGCGAGAACAGACTAATAATATACCCACCCTCCCACCTGCTGGAGTCTCTAGTGTCTATTACCTCCTTTTTTATGACTGTGTGTACCCACTGTTTAGCCCCTACTTATAAGTGAGAACATGCCGGGATTTGACTTTCTGCTTCTGACTCATTTCACTTAGGTAATGGCCTCCCATTCTGTCCATGACTTTCTGACAATTCTTTGAACCTCTTTTCGGTGTGATATTACAGTTCAGTTTGTAAAAGAAACCACTCTGGCTGCCATGTACAAAAGGATGGGGGATCATTTCAGAAGCTGTGATGGTTGTCAGGTGAAAGGCAAGGTTGGCTTGGACCCGAGACGACCCGAGATGGCAAAGGGGATGTGGACTATACATGTAACCCAACCAGACCAGATGAACCAATCACAACATCCAAGTTTATGTGTGCTGAACAGCCTTGTCCTTGTTGCTTTCAAGAGAGTATCTCATTTTTTACCTAGGTGATCTGGCTTTTAAGTAAAGGTTAGCCACCTCCTGGTTTCACCAATCAGAGAAGAATCGTTTCAGGTGATTTAAAAATACATGATTAGGATGCACACCCATAGCGAGAAAAGAACTGCAAAGAAATCTGGAGATTTTTTTTTTTTTAGGAATAATCATATTGTTAGCAATAAAGTTGGTATGGTTATTTTTTGAAAGATCAATAGATAGATATGGCCAATAAGCAACTATTTTAATTATTTTCAGGCTAAGAGAGAAAAGAAATGCCAATATAAAATCAAAGCAGGGCTGGACACTGTAGCTCATGCTTGTCATCCAGAACTTTTCAAGTCCAAAGCAGGTGGATCACATGAAGTCAGGAGTTCAAGATCCGCCCAGCCAACACGGTGAAACCCTGTCTCTACTTAAAATACAAAAATTAGCTGGGCATGGTGGCAGGTGCCTGTAGTCCCAGCTACTCAGGAGGCTGAGGCAGGAGAATCACATGAACTTGGGAAACAGAGGTTGTAGTGAGCTGAGATCACATCATTGTACTCCAGTCTGGGTGACAAAGCGAGACTCCATCTAAAAAAATAGAAGTAAAAATAAATTTTAAAACATCAAAGCAATCAAGTATCCATAGTCAGAACCTGATATGCAGGGTTTGGCTGGGACCCACCCCACCATGCTAGGATCCTGCCTAGAGTAACTGCTTGCACCTGTTATTCTAGCTTCCACAGCCCCGCCCCTCCAGCCACCACCCCTCCCCCAGGAAACCCCTCACTCATCCTGCAAACCTCCACTCCTCAAGCCTCCAGACTCTAGATCCTTCATAAGTCCTCACCCTATGAAGTCACCACTTGTCATCAACCATGTGTGTGTGTGAGTGTATGAGTGTATGTGTGTGAGTGTGTGTGTGTATGTGTGTGTGTGGATGTGCATGAGATGACTTGCTGACATAGGCCCCAGTCAGTGCCCTCACTACCATCACAGCCCTGAGATTAAGGATGCCTGGTAAATGGCAGAACCTCAATACATGCATACTGAGTGAATTTTTGAAGACATAATCATTGCTATGTTTACTGAGCACTTACTATATACGGGGCTGTTTGTGAGTCTTCTCTTTGCATCCTCGCAGCAGTAAGAACAGCTCACATTTATTGAGTCCACGCTCTATGCTGGGCCCCAGCCTGCAAACTTTACATGTAATACCTCATACTCTTCACACAATTCTAGACCATCTGCACTGCTCAGTTTAATGTGTCAACTTGGCTAGGTTCTAGCACCTAGATGTTCCACCAAGCACTAATGCAGGTGCTGCTGTGATGGTATTATAGTTATCATGGGTTAGTGTCCACCATCAGGGGACTTTAAGTAAAGATTATCCTTAATAATCTGGGGAACCTCAACTAATCAGTGGAAAGACCTCAATAGCAAAACTGAGGTTCTCTGAGGAAGATGCAATTTTGCCCCAGTCTCATCCACAGCCTCAGCTCCTGCCTGCAGGCCTCCAGCCTGCCAGCCTGCCCTGCAGATTTCAGACTTACTAAACCAGACTCCACAGTCCCATAGCCAATCCCTATATAGATAGATAGATATAGATAGATAGATAGATAGATAGATAGATAGATAGATAGATAGATAGATAGATATCTCCTGATTCTGTTTATCTGATATAACTCCTGCCAATGCACCATGTAAATTTATAAATGGGAGGGGCAGGCTTCTAGAACTCACCCAAGGTCAGTATATGCTGGAGCTAGGATTCAGACCCAGGCAATCAGGCTCCAGAGTTGGCCCCCTTAATGACCACAGCACTTGGTCTCCAGCAATGAGATCTTCCTTCCTTTCCTGCTGCTATTCTTGATTAAAGAGAGGTGCCAGGGCCAGGGAGGAAGGACGCAGAGAGGACTGTGGTGTAGGAAGTGCAGCACTACAGCAAAAGTTGAGTTTGAAATTCCTGCCACAGTTGGATATGGGTTGAGTTGGGTCAAGGGTGGCAATCAATAAGATTAATAAAGCATAACTTGAGTTTTTATTCCCCCTGTCTTGATGGATGAGGCCTTTGAAGCAACTAGCAGAGGCCTCACCCTGAGCATCCAAGAAAGATTTGTGGACACATTTATATGAAGGATATCCTTCCAGCTCCCACGAGTGTTTAAGTTGACTTGCTTCAAACCAAGATCAAAGAACAGGCTGGAGATATTGTTTCACCGATTTGTATAAATCAGCCAGACAAACTATGGCCTCGACAGCTACTGATGTTTCTCCAGTCGGAGGTAACTTGTTAAGAAACATGTCAGGCAGCTGCAAAAATCTGAGTGCCTCCTTGGGAAAGAAACATCGAGAGGCATTGATCACTTGCTGCCCGACTTTACCTTAACTATTTCTGAAGCCATAATTGAGAAGGCCCCAAGGTCCACTTTTCATGTATCCTTCAACCTTTCAGAATGGGTCGGAGTGATCATTTTTAACACTAATGCCTGATATGTTTGTGGAGTTTCCAAATAGTCACAGACATGGTCTGTTTCAGCTTCACAACAATCATAGGAGGTGATGGAGGGCAGCAGAGATTCCTGCCATCTTGCTAATGAGAAATTGAGGCTCAGGAGTGCCAAGAGTCCAGCAGGGACTCAGCTGAGGGATCTATTCCCAGCCACACATACTTCTCTCCTCTGTACATTCCCTTCTCACTTTGTTAATTTTTCCTGGGGACTTTCTCCATGCCTAGTCTTGGGCTGGATATTTTCACTCTCTCACACTCTAAATATTTCCTTCTTTTGCCTTAGAGTATGCTTTGAATGGTGGTAGTAGTGGCAGAAGCTACTTCAGAGAGTTCTACCAGTGAACATTCTCATACACACACAAACACACACACACACACACATTCACACACACAAACTTATGCCAGCCAGAGTCCGGGAGACTTGGGAATCACACAGAGAAGAGTCACCTCATTTCTCAACTGTGCATCTGCGACTGCCTTCCACACTGCAGAGACTGTCTTTAGATCCATGTAAATTAAAAACTTCTGTTAATTTATCAATTTAGTGGATCACTTAACATCAGCCAGCATTTTTTATGTACTAGCTCTTTTAATTCTTTAGATAACATTCTATCTCCATTTACAGACAAGGAAACAGAAACGGATGCTGAAGATCCAGTACCTTCTCCAGAGTCATACAGAAAACATGAGACAGAATGCTGAATCCAAAGCCCTATTGTAGGTGCCTTTGTACGATTAACTTTGCTTTGTTTCATATCATTAAATATTAAAGGACACGTTGTTTTTACTGGAGAAAATTTATTTTTGAAAGAAGATGAACTGCTTCAGATGTAGAAAACTGGAAAGACCATCACTCCCGTCCTTACTACTCCAATAAAAACCAAGCCAGATAATTTAAAATTTTGCAACTTTAATCCAGCAGAGATCTGAGTTTGCAAAGCAACCAGCTAGCCTGAAATGTAAGGAAATATAGATACCTCCAAAGAGAGCCAGGACTTGAATATTTGCTTACCTGGAGGAGATGCCATTGGATGCTGGTAGGAAAAAAAAAATAGCTAGAATATTTAACAAATTGCTGAAGGCTGAGCCTGGGCTGCTGAGACTATATGGGACTTCTGAGAGCCACAGACATAAGAGGAATTCACTCTATATGCAGGCTTGTTTCCATCGCTGAACTAAGTGCTCACAAAAAAGATAGGAGAGGTCGACACGAGAATACTGAGAAGCATTCCTTGCAGCATAGGACTGGGGGAGGGAGACAGAAACCACTGTGGAGAAAGCACAAAGCCTCACTGGATCTCCCTAAAAACGTCTAGGGGAAGGGCAATGAAACCTGATGCCATGAGGACACTAATGAAAATTATTGAAGCTGACTGAAGAAAACTCCAACAACAGCAAATCCCTCTCACACTATTCCTGGTGTACAGTAGGGCAAGCAGGAATACATCCTAAGCCCAGACCAATAGCTGGGAGCTGGACAGAACCACAAGGTGCCTGGCTAAGACTGAGACACAGTCTGAGACAACAGAGAATATTCACCAACCTCTATTACTAGGCAAACAAACATGGAGTAGCAGGTAACAGTGGTCTGTTCCTGGGAGAGGGACAAGAGACAGAAGAGAGACTCAATCTATGGAAAAGCACAAAGGGAAACTGAAAGCTGAGGGTGGAGCAGATGTTGAAAAAAATCCTCTAAGTTGGTCCCCAAC
Source organism: Plecturocebus donacophilus (assembly GCA_004027715.1). Taxonomy (NCBI): domain Eukaryota; kingdom Metazoa; phylum Chordata; class Mammalia; order Primates; family Pitheciidae; genus Plecturocebus; species Plecturocebus donacophilus. The sequence continues at coordinate 10,721 of PVKP010023947.1, read as the reverse complement.
CTAAACTCAAATTAACACAGGAGGACTATGAAGCTGATGGCACACTGGGAGCAACTACAGCCAACAATGAAACCTAACACAGCTGAATTCCTAAATAGACCAACTCAACTGCCCATACTGAAGTCCTAACAGAAATAAAGACATGCTCCATTCCCAGATGTTAAAACCTCAGTATCTATTGTCCTACACAAGACGTCTGGTTTTCAATAAAAAAAAATGTGACGCATTCAAAGAAGTGAGGAAAAAAAAAAATAACACACTGTCAAGAGACAAAAGAATCAACATAATTAGACACAGCTATGATACAGATGATGGAATTATTAGATAGGAATTTAAAATAACTGATTAATATGTCATAGACTGTAGTGGAAATAAGAACACCATGAATTATCACATGGGTAAGTTCAGCAGAGGAGCGAAACTATAAGAAAAAAAAATCAAATGGAAATGCTTGAAAAAAAAACACACTCATAAAGATAATGATTTTGATAGACTCAGTAAATTTAACACAGGTAAGAAAAGAATCAACTAACTTCAGCATAGTTGAATAGAAATTATTCAAGCTCAAAGAGGAAAAAGAGTTTTAAAAATAAGCAGAGTATCCAAGAATTGTGAGACAATAACAAATTGTCCAACAGAACGGTAATTGGAATTCCAGAATGAGAAGACAGAATGAGGCAGAAAATATATTTGAATAATTATCTAATTGACATTCATAAAACACTCCACCCAAGTACACAAGAAACATTAACAACAACAAAAAAAAACATTTTATGGGCTATGAAACCAATATTAATATATTAAAATAGTTGAAATTATACAAAAAGCATTTTTCAAAAGTAATGGCAAACACCAAACCACAGATCCAGGAAGCTCAGAGTACACCAACCAGGATAAATTAAACAAAAACAAACACCTAGAAATGGCCTGTTCAAACTGCTGAACACTAAAGATAAAGAGAAAATCATAAAAGTAGGCAGAGAAAAATGATACATACAGAGGAACAAAGGTAAGAATTACATCAGACTTCCCACGACTCATTAGGCAAGCCAGAAAACAAGTGCTCAAACAACAACAAAAACGATCAACCCAAAATGTATCCCAGCCTGTGGGCCAAATCTAGCCCACCACCTGTTTTTGTAAATACAATTTTTTACTGGACCAAAGTCATACAAGTTCATGTATGTATTGTGCATAGCTACTTTTACAATATGACAGAGTCCAGAATTTGTGGCCTTTAAGACCCAAATATTTACTATTTGACCCTTTACAGAAAAAAATTGTCAACTCCTAATCTAAAAGATAACTGACTTTCAAAAAAGGAATGAAAACAAAAGTATTAACAAGCTATTGTGTATTCATAGCATACATAAAAGTAAAATATTAATATATGACACCAATGACACAAGAATGTTGGAGAAAAGAATAATTTGCATATTTTATAAGTTTCTTAGACTAGATATAAAGTAGTATATCATTTGAGGTTAGAAGTTTTAATTAAAGATGCATATTGTAAAACTTAAGTCAACAACTAAAAATTTTTCAAGAGATATAAATAATAATAAGCCATTAGTTAAGATAAAACAGAATCATAAACAAAAGAAAGGAAATAATAAAGATAAGATTAGACATTAATGAAGTTGAGAAAAGAAAATAATGAAACCCAAAGCTGCTACTTTGAAAAAAATTAATAAAACAGATAAAACTCTATCAAGACTGACCAGTGGAAAAAGACAACACAAATGATCAATATCAGGAATGGAAGACTGAACATTGAATATCACTTTACAAAGAATAATCCTGTATCTATTAAGGAAATGTAAATGGATAATTAAAACTTTATTTTTTTGAGATGGAGTCTTGTTCTGTGACCCAGGCTGGAGCACAGTGGTACAATCTGGGCTCACTGCAACCTCCACCTCCTGGGTTCAAGTGATTCTCCTGCATCAGCCTCCCGAGTAGCTGGGATTACAAGCACCTGCCAACACACACAGCTAATTTTTGTATTTTTAGTAGAGATGGGGTTTCACCATGTTGGCCAGGCTGGTCTTGAACTCATGACCTCAGTTGATCCACCCACCTCAGCCTCTTAAAGTGCTGGGATTATAGTTGTGAGCCACCATGCCTGGCCAAAACTTTCTGAAAAAGAAATCTCTCACTAGCAGTCAGAACAGGAAGGAAGGAAGGAAGGAAGAAGGAAGGAAGGAAGGAAGGAAGGAAGGAAGGAAGGAAGGGAGGGAGGGAGGGAGGGAGAGGGAAGAATAGAAGAAAGAAAGAGAGAGAGAGAGAAGGAGAGGGAAGGAAGGAAGGAAGCTAGCTCGCTCCAGGCCCAAATGGCTACACTGGTTATTTCTACAGAATATTTAAGAAAGAAATAATACGAATTTTACACACATTCTCCCAGAATACAAAAAAAAAGGGCACACTTCCGAACTCATTTTATGAGATCAATATAACCTTGATATCTAAACCAAGAACATTATAAAATAAATATATATTATAAAAGAAAACTACAGACAAATAATCCTCATGAATATAGATAATATCCTCAACAAAATGCAAGCAAATCAAATCCACTACATATAAAAAGGATAGTACACTACAGCCAAGTGGGGTTTATTTCAAGAATGCAAGATAGTCTGACATTCAAAAAAATCAATCAATGTGTTTCACTGTAATATCAGTATTCAATGTAATATCATCAAATGAAAGAATTAAAATAATATAAAATTTAATAATCAATATTCAATGTAATGTCAATATTCAATGTAGTATCATCAAACTAAAAAATAAAAATCAAATGGTCATCAGAAGAGATACAGAAGAAGCATTTTATAAACACATATTCATTATAAAAACTCTCAGGAAACAAAGACTAGAAGGGAACAATCTCAACCTGATAAAGGATATTACAAAAAACCTGCAACTCTAATGTCATACCTAACAGTGAAAGACAATGCTTTTCCCCTAAGATTGAGAACAAGAAATTACATTGGCTCTCATTCCTCCTAACACTGTATTGATACAATAAGACAAGGGAAAAAAGACGTCCACATTTAAAAGGTAGAAACAAAATTGATAGGAATTTAAAATAACTATGAATAATATGTTACAGGCTCTACTGGAAATGAGAACGTCACGAATTATCACATGGATAATTTCAGCAGAGGAATGAAACTACAAGAAAAAAATCAATTGGAAATGCTGGAAGTAAAAACCACACTCACACAGATAAATAATGATTTTGATAGACTCATTAGTAAACTCAACATAGGTAAGAAGAGAACCAACTAACTTGAGGATAGGTCAATAGAAATTATTCAAGCTCTATTGCTAGATGACATGATAATCTACATATAAATTTCAAAGAGTCTATTAAAAAGCTACTAAAACTAAAAAGTGAGTTTGGCAAGGTCACATTAATAAGATCCATATTCAAAAATTAATTGTATTTCTGTATACTGAAAATGAAAATTGAAATTTTTTAAGATACCACTTACAATAGCACCAAAACCTATCAAATACGTAGGTATGGATCTTATAAGAGATGTGCAAGTTCTATATGCTGAAAACCAAAAAAAAATTATAAAGGAAATCAAAAACCTAAATAAATGGAAAGACATGCCATGTTGATAAAGACAATATTGTGAAGGTGTCAGTTCTTCTAAACTGATTCATATAGTCAGCATAATTCTAATCAAAACCCATGGGGGACTGGATGTGGTGGCTCACATATGTAATCCCAGCACTTTGGGAGGCTGAGGCAGGAGAATTCCTTGAGCCCAGGAGGTCAAAGCTGCCGTGAGCCTTGATCAAGCCACTGCACTCCAGCTTAGGCAACAAAGCAAGACCCTGCCTTAAAAATAATGCAGAATTTTTTGTAGAAATCAACAAGCAGATTATAAAATTTTTATGAAAAGACAAAAAATAACCAAAGCTATTTTGAAAAAGAATAAAGTTAGAATAGAAGAATATATTTTATTATTATATTTTTTAGAGACAAGGTCTTGCTCTGTCACTCAGGCTGGAATGCAGTAGCATAGCATAGCTCACTGTAGCCCCAAACTCCTGGGCTCAAACAATTCTCCTGCCTCAGTCTTCTAAGTAGCTGGGACTACAGACCCATGTCACCATGCTCAGTTAATTTTTTTAAAATTATTTTTTGTAGAGATGGGGGACTGTCTATGATGCCCCACTGGTCATGAACTCCTGGTCTCAACCAATACTTCCATCTTGGCCTCCCAGAGTGCCGGGATTACAGATGTAAGCCACCACAGCTGACCAGAAGAATATATTTTAAAGAACAGAGTCACCCTACCTGATTTAGTACAAAGCTAAGGTATTCAAGAGAATACGGGATTAGAGAAAGGGTAGAGATATAGACCAATATAACAGACTATAAAGTCCAGATACAGGCCTCTACAGAGAGGGTCAGTTGATTTAAGACACAGTTGCAAAAGCAATTAAGTAGGAAACAAAAGTAGTCTTCTCATCCAATGGTGTTGGAATAATTGGATATTTATTTTTTAAATGAACCTCTATTCATATCTCATACCATATCCAAAAATTAGCTCAAAATAGATCATAGACTTCAATGTAAAACTTTAAACTATGAAACCTTCAGGAGAAAACATTGAAGAAAATCTTTGTGACCCCTAGATTAAGCAAACATTTCTTAGATATAGCCCCAAAAATATAATCCACAAAAGAAAAAATCGATAAATTATACTTGATCAAAATTAACAACCTATGATTTCTGATATGGTTTGCTGTGTTCCCACCCAAATCTCATCTTGAATTGTAGGTCCCAAAATCCCCACATGTCAGGGGAGGTACCTGGTGGGAGGTAATTGAATCATAGGGGCAGTTACCCTCATGCTGCTGTTTTTATGATGGTGAGTTCTCACAGGATCTGATGGTTTTCTAAGCACTTCTCCTTCCTGCTGCCTTGTGAAGAAGGACATGTTTGCTTTCCCTTCCTCCATGATTGTACATTTTCTGAGGCTTCTCCAGCCATGCTGAACTGTGAGTCAATTACACCTCTTTCCTTTATAAATTACCCAGTCTCAGGTATGTCTTTTTTAGCAGTATGAGAATGGACTAATTAATACAATCTCCATAATACATCGTTAAGAAAATTAATAAGAAAGCTACAAGAACAATTTGCTAATAACAAATATAGTAAAGAATTTGTATCCAGAATATATAAAGAGTACTCAATAATAAGTTTAATAAGAACACAATTTAAATTTTAAAATGGGCAAAAGCTTTGAAATCATCAAATAAAATATAGGAATTTCAAATAAACCCATAAAAAGGTGTTAAACATCATTAGTCATCAGGAAAATACAAATTAAAACCACAATGAGATACTAGTACTCACTCATTAGACATTAGGCTAACAAAAACCAAAAAAATCTGACAACATCAATGCTGATGAGGATATGAAGCAACTGGAACAGACATACATTGCTGGTAGGAATGCAAAATAGCATGGCCACTCTGATAAACAGCTTGGCAGTTTCTTACAAAGTTAAACATGCATGTATTAGACAACACAGCAATCCTACTTATCGGTGCTTACCTAAGAGAAATGAAAACCTATGCTCATGAAAAACCTGTACATGAATGTTTATAGGGGCTTTATTTGTAACTGCCAAATCTGGAAACAACCCTGATGTCCCTCAACGAATTGTAGAGTAGCCCTACAACTGACCACCACTCATTATTAAAAATGAATGAACTACTGATACAGGCACAATGTGAATGGATATCAGATGCATTCTGCTAAGTGAAAGAAGCCAGACTCAAAAGGCTATGTGCTATAAGATTCTGTTTATCGGACATGCTGAAAAAGACAAAAGTATAGTTAAAAAAAAACACACACACATTATTAGTTGCAAAGGACTGAGGGTGAAGAGAGATTGTCATCCCCAAGAAAGGAATTAGGGGTGAAGGAACCCTTCTATATCTCGATGTAATGGTTACACACCAGATACATTTATTGAAATTCACAGAACTGTACACTAAAAAGACTAAATTTTACTGCATGCAAATTATACCTTAATAAAAAGTGGGTAAAAAACAGAAATGGGAAGCAGTATCTTTCATGGCAAATAGAAGATAACCATCTTTTGTTTTAAAAGCAATGACAACAAAGCATCAAAATAAAATTTTGGCTAGATACTGCTCCCTGATCAAAAGCTCTGAGTCTGACGAGTGCTTTACCTCAGTAAAAGAGAGCTTGACAAGTATTAAGTGGTGTTGAAGATACACCAGCACCCAACAGAGACTTTCTGTAACAATACAACCAAGAAAAGATTCAATGATAGTTCATGCCTTATGGACACAGCACCTGAAGTCATCATATCTGCCATCTCTGGTGGGAAACATCAACCCTCAGGCTGGGCCTCCAAGGGAGGGAGACTGGCAGGGTCCCCAACAGCTTTTTGCTGGGTTTCCCTGCTCCCTTCCCAGAGCATGCACACTTTGCAGCCTCCTTCCTGGTCTCCCTCCCTGGGGTCTGTGCATTTTACTGCCCCCAAAGTTGAGAAAGCATCATTGCCTGGCAGGGCCCTAAGCTTCACTCCTTCTCATGAAATCTGCACTTTCGCTGGTTGTTGGAGTCAGAAACCTTCAGAGGTTCTGCCTCTCCTGGTATAGCTGCTGACAACTGAGTTTTGAATTTTGGGGATCCTCAAAGCCCTCCAGAAGCTCTCATCACACCCAGAGAAAGTCCACGGCTTCACCCTTTTCCCACCAGGGGCTCCCACCCCTCCCAATAGGCATTTGTTGAATGAGTGACTGTGTGATGGGCTTTTCTGGTTTCTAGTTTTCTGTAATAAGACTGTATTTTACCTTGTAATAAGTAAAAAGAGAGGAAGGAAACCTGTACCCCAAGAGACGGAAAGTTGTAGGGTATCAGCTTCCCACAGTTGAGGACCATGCTGGACACAGCTCACCTCCCTTCAATGCGCCTGGGATGTTTAATGGATGAACCATCTGGGTCCAGATGGAGAGAGGCTTGCTGAGATCACACTGGTGGACAGTGGTTCAGCTGCACTGGAGCCTGGACTCCTGACTCATGGGATCCCGCCTCCTCCTTCCCCTCATCACCACGAGTCAGCATTATCCAGCATGGCCCTGTGCCAAGCTCTGGTCTCGGGGCTTCACCCACATCATCACATTTACTCAGAACAGTCATTCAAGAGTGGTTCATGTGGTACAACAAACGTACAACATCAAACTCACACGCATGGTGGCGAGCCACCCCCACAGCCGAGGCCCTTGGACCTGCGGTCCCCCAGGGAGCAACAGGGCTTGGCCCCTGTCCCAGATCCAGACTGGAGCGGACATTACTGTGGGGGCAGGATCACCAGCACTGGTTTCTTTGTTCCTGTCCCTCACCCCTTATAAAGTCTTTGTAGAATATGAATATTGAAATCTGCCATACACTCTCCTTTTCAATAAGCCACACACCCCTGGAGATACAGCTGAACCCTGTGGATTTAGGTGAGATGCAGGAGTGGGACTGGCTTCCAAGGAAATGCCCACTGGTCCTCGCCAATGCATGCAGACACCCACAACACTCAGGCTAAGGCCTGGGCCATGGTGCCCCAAAAAGCCTTGCTGTTCACCCTTCTCTGGAGCCACCAGGCCACACGCTTCTAAGCTATGATAAATATGGTAGCAAAAAAGACACACAGAGGACTGTCATACACATAAGCCTGTATCACCCACAGCTCTCTTCCCATCTTATGGCTCCTCCACGACCCGCAGAGTCCACAAACAGGGCCAGGGACACTCAGACCCCTCATGGTCCTTGGCCTTTGGTGGGAGATCCGGTTTTACTTTGTTTAAATTGTTTGCTAAAACTAATGGCCTGTTTCTTAATTTCCTGGAGCTTGGGGAAAACAGACCAAAAAAAAAAAAAATCAGCCTCTTATTCATTTTCTCCCTACCTTCCCCAAATGAAAGAGAAAACTGAATGAACGCCTGTGGTTGATAGATGTGAGTATCTTAAATCAAAGCCCTGCATCCCCTGGGGTGTAGAGTCTTGGAGGAACCTTCGAAGCTAGCTTCTTTCAGCAGGTTTCAATAAAACTGCCCTGCTGTCAACAAAGGCACAAGAAAATCTCAGCTTCATCAAATCCAAGCGTTTGTCACCCTGAAGCCCGGTGGGAAGGCTCTTGGGGTGGGGTAACCAAGGGGAGAGCAGGGGTGGAAGGAACACTATCTTATTAACCTTTCTTCTCAGGGGCAGTTTGCAGTTTTCCTACCACCCCAACTCGCATTTACCTTGGCCTTGAAGAACTGGGACGTTCTGCAGTAAGGTCTATAAATTCCCCTTTTAAGCTAGCATGGGCCAAATACAACAAGTAGCTGTCTAGGCCTGTTTAAAAAGAATAAACCCCAGCTAAGCACATAAATAACAGCCCACTGCCTTTTATCATATAAACATGGCCAGAGAGCCAAATGTGCTACAGAGCCTAAACACAGATTCTCATTGTTATCTCATTAAGTCCATTAACTATGCAGGAAAGAAAATGCCTTCACATCCTGGGCCTGCTTTAAACTATCAGGGAACAGATTAGAGTTAATTAATGCTGTGAACTCTAAAACTGCCAGCCCGGGGGTGTGGGGGGGGGCGGTTCCCAGTAGAATCCAGGTCCGCACCTGTCACAGACATGAGTTCAGAAAATCTAAGTGGACGCTGACATGCCCCTCTCTCCCCCAGCCCCACACATCCCTGGTGCTGGAATCTTCAGTGCCTAATCTGTAACTCACGAATCAGAATCGAGAGATAAACCCCCACCTCTGAGACAGAGTTGGTGGACTCCATGCAGAAACTGTGCAAAGGTCTCTTGCCAGTGCTCCGGAAATTGCCAGGGGTTCCAGGCCGCAAGGCGAGACGGCTAAGTTGCTTCTGGCAAGTTGGAAAGAGCTTATCAATTATTCATGCAACTGGATAAACAGGGATTTTATCTTGTAGCATGAATGAAGAGATAAAAATTCCATTTCAAGAAGGAGGGGTGGAGACTAAACCGTGAGTGTTAATTGTAAACTGAAAAGAAAAGACGAGGGAAAGAAGGAAAAATTAAGTAAGGTCTTAGGCTTGGGTTGTGCTGTGAGCACTTATAAGATCCCTGCCCCTAAAATTTTGCTTCTCCGATTCCCCAAGACCCCCAAACTAGGCAGACAGCCAGAAGAGAAACAGAGAGTGCCGTCTGTTCACCTTGAATTTAGCTAACCTGCTCCCTGGGTGATGGACCAAGCCTCTTACTGACATAACGTGCCAGCCAGAACAGAACCACTTGCAAGCTGATGGTGGGGGATTGTAACCCTCCCAAACACCACCTCCTTTAAGGTATTTCTGTTTAAAATCAATGTGCTGCTTCCAGACTGAAATCCAGGGCAGCAGAAAGTTTACAAACAGCTGCCTAACAAGGCGGAAGGCTCAAAGCAAAACAAAACAAAGGCAAATCCAACATGCAGGATATTTTGGCCAAAAATTAAGATTTTTTTCATGTCCCTCCCCCACCACCCATAGCCTTTCATCTAACAGTTCCTTAAAGACTAGGAAATTGACTAAAAGATGAAATTAAGGAGTTAGTGGTTTATTAAGGCATTCACATTATTAAACTTGACCGTAGATGAGAATATTTATACGTAGATGTAAAAATTCATCCATCCGAGTGTTAGTGGGGGTTGTTCCTGGGTTGAAGGACTATGCATGGCTTTCATTTTTCCCCTTTCCACTTTGTTTATTCCAAATAGTATATTAGGAACACTTAATTTTACAATAGAGAAATAATAAACTTTGTGCTTTTAAAATCCTATATGAGGAGCATACATTGATTTTTTTTTAATTTAAGTTCTGGGGTACATGTGCAGAATGTGCAGGTTTGTTACATAGGTATACACGTGCCATGGTGGTTTGCTGCATCCATCACCTCGTCATCTACGTTAGGTATTTCTCCTAATGCTATCCCTCCCCTATCCCCCTATCTGCTGCTATCCCTCCCCTAGACCCCCACTTCCCTACAGGCTCCGGTGTGTGATGTTCCCGTCCCTGTGTCCATGTGTTCTCATTGTTCAACACCCACTTATGAGTGAGAACATGCAGTTGTTTGGTTTTCTGTTCTTGTGTCAGTTTGCTGAGAATGATGGTTTCTAGCTTTACCCATGTCCCTGCAAAGGACATGAACTCATCCTTTTGTAAGGCTGCATAGTATTCCATGGTGTATATTGATTTTTATAATGGGGGCTAACAAGAAACTTTATAACCGACATGATTTGAAGCCACACATTCCCAAACTTTTCTTTCTCCCCTCTTTGACAAAAGCCTCTCAAAACAAGGACTCTATCACAATAGCTTTGCCTTTTCTTGCAACCCAGCGGTGGATGAGTGGTAGGTGGGGGTGGGCAATGGGTGAGACCCTGCTCCAAGTGTTGTATTTTAGCGAGATAAGAAGATCAGCACCAAGACAAAAGTATGACGATTGCAGGGTCTTTATTGCTGGCGACCATGGAGGACTCACGTCTCTCCAACCCGTGGCCCCGAGTTGAGGGAGAACTGGGCTTTTATGCTAAACAACACTTTTGGGGGGCTGGGGATTTTCCTGGGGCGGGGACTGGGGATCTTTGCAAGCAGGCAGTTTGTACAGACGCCAAGGTCAGCAGTTAGAGACAGTGAAAACTCCCAATATCAGTAAGCAAGC
>PVKP010023946.1:0-35626 GCA_004027715.1 Plecturocebus donacophilus | reverse complement strand
TCCCGTGTTCAGCTGTGCCCGCTGCGAAACTCTTAACCAAGAGCGTTTCCAATTGCTGTTTTAGCCAAGCCTGATCACCTGGCTCGCTGTCTCAGAGCCTTTTTTTAGTTGAATGGTCGACTCCCAGGTGTTCCAGTCACCTGTTGTAAAGGCGTCGGGATCTGTGTGATTTCCCCTGCAGGGACACACTGCGCAGGCTGAAACAGTGGCGCTGAGATTCGTAGCGCTTTTTTGCCTGGGAATCTCCTGGGCTGGCTCCCTGATTCAGTCCCCTTTTTAATCTGCCTTCCCGTAGCTCCACTCGCCAGTTAAAAGGGCACACAGACCAGTGTATTTTGTATGGAGAACCACTGCACCAGGGCACCGGCAAAGCAGCCGTGCCAGCCGAAACAGCCGCGCCGGCCAAAACAGCCACACTGGCGACCCGTGGGGCTGCTCCGCCTGGGAATCTCCTGGTCTGGCGGTAATAAAAGTCCATCTGGAAATGCGGCGTCCACTCACCGTCTGCACTTTCACTGGGAGCTGCAATCCCGAGCTGCTCCTAATCTGCCATCTTGGATCTCTCCCCATTTAGGCTCTTTCCATAATAACTTCTTGTTGAATTGATCTGATTAATCCTTTTATGATTATATAATTACTTCTTTGTCTTCTTTACTGTTGTTGCTTTAAAGTCTGGAATCTAATTAAATTTCAGAGCTTCTGTACAGCAAAAGAAATAATCATTAGAGTGAACTGGCAACAAACAGAATGGGAAAAAATTTTTTGCAATCTACCCATCTGACAAAGGGCTAATATCCAGAATCTACAAAGAACTAAAACAGATTTACAAGAAAAAACAAACAAACGAACCCATCCAAAAGTGGGTGAAGGATATGAACAGACACTTTTCAAAAGAAGACATATATTAAGCCAACAAACATATGAAAAATGCTCATCATCACTGGTCATTAGAGAAATGCAGATCAAAACCACATTGAGATACCATCTTACACCAGTTAGAATGGTGATCATTAAAAAATTGAGAGACAACAGATGCTGGAGAGGATGTGGAGAAATAGGAACACTTTTACACTGTTGGTGGGAGTGTAAATTAGTTCAACCATTGTGGAAGAGAGTGTGTCACAATTCCTCAAGGATCTAGAAATAGAAATTCCATTTGACCCAGCAATCCCATTACTGGGTATATACCCAAAGGACTATAAATCGTTCTATTATAAAGACACGTGCACACGTATGTTCATCGTGGCACTGTTCACGATAACAAAGACCTGGAACTAACCCAAATGCCCATCAGTGATAGGCTGGACAAAGAAAATGTGGCACATATACTTCATAGAATACTACACAGCCATAAAAAACAATGAGTTCATGTCCTTTGTAGGGACATGGATGAATCTGGAACAGAAAATCAAACACCATATGTTCTCACTCATAGGCAGGTGTTGAACATTGAGAACACATGGACACGAGGAGGGGAGCATCACACACTGGGGTCAGTTGGGGGGGTTAGGGGAGGAGCAGTGTTGGGGGAGGGTGGGGAGAGATAACATGAGGAGAAATGTCAGGTATAGGTGATGGGGCGGTGGAGGCAGAAAACCACCTTGCCATGTATGCACCTATGCAAAAATCCTGCATGATCTGCATATGTAACCCAGAACCTAAAGTACAATTTAAAAAAATAGCTATTCTTGCTCACTTTTGGTTTCCATTCATGCAGAACATCTTTTTCCATCCCTTGGCCTTGAGTCTATAAGAATCCTTCTGTGTTAGGTGTGTCTCTTGAAGAGAGTACATATTTGGCTTGTGATTGTTTCATCCATTCTCTCAATCTGTATCTTTTAAGTGGAGTATTTAGACCATTTACATCAACATTAATCTTGAGATGTAAACTGTTTCAGTCATCATGTTGATTGGTACCTAGACACTTTGTTTTCTTCATTGTATTGTTTTATAGGCCATGTGAGTTTTATGCTTTCAAGAGGCTTTATTCTGGTACATATTACCCATTTGTTTCAAGATTCAGAATTCCTTTTAGCATTTTATGTAGGACTGGTTTGGTAGTGACCAATTCCCTCAGCATCTACTTGTCTGAAAAAGACTATTTCTCCTTCACTTATGAAACTTAGTTTCATTGGATATAAAATTCTTGGTTGACAGTTATTCTGCTTAAGGCAGCTAAAAATAGGGCCCTGTATTAGTTCATTCTCACACTGCTATAAAAACATTTCGGAGACTGGGTAATTTATGAAGAAAAGAGGTATAATTGACTTACAGTTCTGCAGGCTGTACAGGAAGCATGTCTGGCATGGCCTTAGAAAACATACAATCATGGCAGAAGCTGTTGGGGAAGTAGGCATGGTCTTCACATGGCCAGAGTAGGAAAGAGAGAGAGAGCAAAGAGGGAAGTGCTACACACTTTCAAACAACAAGATCTCCTGAGAGCTTACTCACTAACATGTGAACAGCAAGGGAGAAAACTGCCCCCATGATCACCTCCCACCAGCTCCTCCCAACATTGGGAAATAAAACTCACCATAAGATTTGGGTGGTGTATTAGTCATTCTCATACTGCTATGAAGAACTACCTGACACTGGGTAATTTATAAAGAAAAGACGTTTAATTGATTCACAGTTGCACATGGCTGGGGAGACCTCAGAAAGGCACCTCTTTATAGGGCAGCAGAAGAGAGAATGAGAGAAGTGCAGAGCAAAGGGGAAAAAGCTCCCCACAAAACGATAAGATCTCAAAAGAACTCACTCAATATCATGAGAACAGCATCAGAGAATCGCCCCATGATTCAGTCACCTCCCACAAGGTCCCTCTTCCAACACATAAGGATTACAATTTGGATTACAATTCAAGGGAAGATTTGGGTGGGGACACAGCCAGGCCATATCATTCCTCAACTGGCCCTCCTAGATCTCATGTCTTTGCATTTCAAAACACAATCATGCCTTTCCAAAAGTCCTCCAATGTCTTAACTCATTGCAGCATTAACCCAAAAGTCCAAGTTCAGTCTCATCTGAAACAAGGCAAGTTCCTTCCATCTATGAGCCAGTAAAATTAAAAGCAAGTTAGTTACTTCCTAGATACAATGGGGGTACAGGCATTGGGTAAATACACTCATTCCAAATGGGAGAAGTTGGCTAAAACAAAGAGGCTATAGGGCCCATACAAGTCCAAAATCTAATAGGGCAGTCATTAAACCTTAAAGTTCCAAAATGGTGTCCTTTGACTCCATGTCTCACATCCAGGTCACATTGATGCAAGAGGGTATTTCCATGGCCTGGGGCAGCTCTGCCCCTGTGGCTTTGCAGGGCACAGTTCCCCCTCAGCTGGCTTAACAGCTGGTGTTGAGTGTTTGTGGTTTTTCCAGCCTCACGGTACAAGCTGTTGGTAGATCTAGAATTCTGAGGTGTGCAGGATGGTGGCCCTCTTCTCACAGCTCCAGTAGGTATTGCTTCAGTGGTGACTCTGTGTACGGGCTCCAACCCATATTTCCTTTCTGCAGTTCACTAGCAGATGTTCTCCATGAGGACTCTGCCCCTGCAGCAAACTACTGCCTAGACATTCAGGTGTTTCCACACATTTTTTGAAAACTAGGCAGAGGTTCCCAAACCTCAGTTCTTGACTTTTGTGTACCCACAGGCGCAACACCATGTGGAAGCCACTGAGATTTGGGGCTTAAACCCTCCGAAGCAATGGTCTGCACTGCACTTTAGCCCCTTTTAGCCAGGACAGGAGCACCACGTCCCGAGGCTGCACAGAGCAGGGGGCCCTGGGCCTGGACCGTGAAACTATTTTTCCCTCCTAGGCCTCCAGGCCTGTCATGGGGGAGGCTGCTGTGAAGGTCTCTGACATGCCCTGGAGACATTTTCTTCATTGTCTTGGTGTTTAACATTCGGCTCCTTGTTACTTATGCAAACTTCTGCAGCCAGCTTGAATTTCTCCCTAGAAAATGGGATTTTCTTTTCTATTGTATTGTCAGGCTGCAAAGTTTCAATACTTCTGTATTCTACTTCCTCTTGAACACTTTGCTGCTTAGAAATTTCTTCCACCAGATACCCTAAATCACCTCTCCCAAGTTCAAAGTTCTACAGATTTCCAGGGCAAAATGCTGCCAGTCTCTTTGCTAAAGCATAACAAGAGTCACCTTTGCTCCAGTTCCCAAGATGTTCCTCATCTCCATCTGAGACCACCTCAGCCTGGATTTCATTGTCCCTATCACTATCAGTGATTCACTGAATGGTCAAAGCTATTCAACAAGTATCTAGGAAGTTCCAAATTTTCCCTCATCTTCCTGTCTTCTTTTGACTTCCAAATTGTGCCCAGTTCCAAAGTTGCTTCCACATTTTCAGGTATCTTTATAGCAATGCCCCACTTCTCTTGTACCAATTTTCTGTATTAGTCCTTTCTCACACTGCTATAAAGACACACCTGAGACTGAGTAATTTATGAAGAAAAGAGGTTTCCTGTGCAGGCTGCACTGGAAGCAGCTGAGGAGGCCTTAGGAAACTTACAGTCATGGCAGAGAGTGTAGGAGAAGCAGGCACAGTCTTCACATGGCCAGAGCAGGAGAGAGAGAGAGTGAAGGGGGAAGTGGTGCACACTTTCAAACAACCAGATCTCACGGGAACTCACTCATGATCATGAGAACAGTAGGGGGAAATCTGCCCCCATGATCCAATCACCTCCCACCAGCTTTCTCCCCCAACATTGGGAATTACAATTCAACGTGAGATTTGGGTGAGGACACAGAGCCAAACTATATCAGACCCCAATCCCTTCTGGCTTGTAAGGTTTCTGCTGAGAAGTCTGCTGTTAGTCCAATAAATTTTCCTTTATAGGTTACTTGATGCTTTTGTCTCATTGCTCTTAGAATTCTGTACTTCACATTGACTTTAGATAGCCTGACAATTATATGCCTTGGTGATGTTCTTTTTGCAAAGAATCGACCAGGAGTTCTTTGGGTTTTGGATCCCTAAATCTCTAGCAAAGCCAGAAAAGTTTTCTTCAGTTATTCCCTCAAAGAAATTTTCTAAACTTTTTGCTTTCCCTTCTCCCTAAGGAACACCAACAATTCTTAGATTTGGTCATTTTATACAATCCCATATTTCTTGGAGACTTTGTTCATTAATTTTAATACTTTTTTCTTTGTTTTTGTCTGATTGCGTTAATTTGAAAAACTTTAATCTCTCAAATTCTTTCGTCTACATGGCCTCGTCTATTGTTAAAACTTTCCACTGCATTTCGTAATTCTTTAAATGTCTTTCATTTCCAGAAGTTCTGATTTTTTTAAAATATCTGTCTCTTTAGAAATTTCTTCATTGTTATCCTGAATTATTTTGTCAATTTATTTATTTAGATTTTTACCTTTCTCTTGTATCTCCTTGAGTAAATTAATAATCAACTTTTTAAATTCTTTATCTGGTATTTCAGATGTCATCTGTGTTTGGATCTACTGTTGGAGAGCTAATGTGATCTGTTAGGGATGTTATAGAACCCTGTTTTGTCATATTGCTATAATTATTTTTTTAGTTTTTTCCCATTTAGGTAGACTGTTTCTTCTAATGATTTTTGAATTTTTTATTCAGCTATATTTTAAAATTTATTTTTCCACCTTGAGGATGTAACTTTAGTGCTTGTAGTTTACTGTAAACTAATTTGGCTCTGCATGCTTTCATGGGTGAAGACTCTGTATGAGTTTTTCAGTTATAGAGAGTCTTTAAAACACTGGCTTTCTCCGATGCTGGTTATGGTAGCAATGTGCTCCATGTAAAAGCAGATTCACTGTCTCCTGTGGAGACCACAGGTGTCCATGGGTTAAAACCAGCTGTGGCTAAAGCAGACGGGTACATGCAATACCTAACGGTGGGCAGAAGTCCCAGCCTTGACAGAAGTGGATGGAGTAGCTCTCAGTGAAATGCATTGAGGAGTTTTCCTGGGGAAGGAAGGGAACCTACTCAGCTTCCATTCCAGGCCAGCAGAAAAGCAATCCACCTCCCAGTCACACTCCTGACAGTGTTCTGACTATTCAGATCAGACAGGCACTTGTTTTTATCTTCAGAAATGCTGATATTCCATGTAGAGAGGGACTGTGACTCTACCCCTCATGCAAGCCTTAACCTGGAGGACACTCCTCTGTGGGGATGCAGTCACCCTGAAGTGCTCCAGAAAGGCTGTTTACAGATGCATCCATGCCAAGCTCCTGTAGGAGAAGCCCTAGCTGCGTCTTCAGTGGTGGGCAAGGGGGAGAAGAAGTCCCCTTTTCTGAGATCATTCACAAGCACTAGGGCTTCCTGACTGTTGGGGTAGAGCCACAGACTTTCTCCATGGAGCCCAGCATAGCACCCATGCCTCTGCTGAAAGAAACTTGCTACAAGAGAAAAGTTCTGGGACTCAACATCAGCCATACGGATTCTGTTGTGGAGTAGAAGTCCTCGAGGGCCAGACCACTGTGAACGCTGCTGCTCCTCTGGGTCTAGCCACCCAGTGGGACTTCCACACTCCAGGCTGCTGGTGGGGAATGTCTACAAGGGACCCATGGATGTGACTGTTCTCAAGTCTCCCTCAGTCTACAGCCAGTACCAGCACCAGCTCTGATGGAGGTAGCAGGGGAGTGACATAGACTCTGTGAGATTCCTTGGCTATAAACAGCCTTAGTGTGCTTGTTTTCTCAAATGCCAGTTATAGTAGTAGTGAACTGGTCACAAGAACTAACTCAAGACCTCCTGGTTAGCCAGAGTGGTGTAGGCAAAGGTGATAACTCAGGTCATGCACAGGTTTTCTCCTTCCTGGGTATCATGTTATTTTGCTGCCAATGCTGTAGTGGATTGTGTCAGTTGGCCTCTGCCAGGAGGTGGTGCTTATAAAAATGCCAACTGCAGGAGTAGCAGTGGGATTTTCACTTGCCTTATGTTTTTTACCCAGGGGAAATACTCCTGAGTCTCAGGCAATGGGCAGGGCCATAGAGCTCCCAAAAGTTTCTGTCCCTTGTGTTAAGCTACCCGGGCAGGTGGAGGGGAAAGCTAGGTGGGGGTGGGTCAGTCACGTCTGCACTCTGGCTCACCATCTGGGGATGCAAGCAGGGGCCCCAATGGGCCTTGGAGGGCAATTATCTGGCCTTGGGGGTAATTTCTAAGGAGGAGCACAGCTGCCTCTGCTGCACAGAAAAGTCTGCATGTGGGGTAGGGAGTAACAGGTGGCAATAAGCCCCACCAGCTCCCACACACTTTACAAGGCAGGTCTCACACCTGCCAGGTCCAGACCATCTGCGCTTCAGACTCAAAACTGCCCCAGGCCATAAGGCTTCCTCACCAAGACAGAAATCACATCTTTCAGGCCCTGCCCTCCCCCCGACTCTGCCCATGAAGGAGGGGCGCCCAGCTCTCGCACCTGTCACTACAATACACTTCCCATTCTTCCCTCAGTTCTGGCCAAGGGGGTTTGTCCCCACTCAGGATTATACTGTGAATCTCAGCTGGGAGCTTCTCTCAACCTGTGACTGCCACCTGAGTTAGTGGGCAGACTTCCACAGTGTCCCCTGTGATGCAGGATCCGGACCAGCTTCCTTCCATCCCCTTGGGAGTCTCCTGCTGCCCATTCAACCAGCTTCAGCACCAGGTAGGATCATGGCTGGCCCTTGTGGCCTGGATTGCCAGGTTCCCCAGTGGGGGTGTACCTCCCAGAGGCAGCTTCTCTCCTTCTCACACTGGGGACTTTCTCTCCCTCTCACGCTCTGGAGTTTTCTGCCTGGCTCAGGGTTTAGGCTGCAGCACGTCACTTTGTCCAAATGATCTGTGGTTTCTTTCAGTTTTCCTGTTAGGTTCCTGCATTGGCTTCTTGGAAAAAAGGTCCCAATATGACTCTCTGCACACTATTTTGTCTTTCCAAGTGGGAATGGCATGCTAAAAATGCCTCCAATCTGCTATCTTTCAATTTTTCTTTTCTTTTTCACTTTATATTATAAGTTAGTAAATGTTTCCCTTAAAGTAAATACTTGGTAAAAATATTTTGTCTAACATATTTAGCGTCTTCTTTCTGAAGATTGTATACTAATTAAATACCATGTCATAATTTATCTAAGCATTTCTCGACTGTTGGATTTTTTGAAGTAATAAATGATGCTGAAATAAAAAATCCTTATTCAAATCTGTCAGATTTCTGAGTTCTCAGAGTATATTTTCCTAGATGGGGAATTGCAAGACCTAGAAAAATAAATTTTATTAAGGCTCATGGTATATGTTGTCATATTTTGTTCTTATAAATCTTTCTCTATCTCTGGTATTTTTTCATAATTTCATTTCTTAGATTTAACTTTAATAATTTTGCCATAGCTGGAAGGCAAGGTTATAATTTTAATTTTACCCCCAGACATTTAGCCAATTTTTCCAATAATGCTATTGAAAACCATTCCTTTATGTTAGACACAGTATTTATATGTGCACATGCACAGTTGGTTATAGGACTACTTGTTTTTTTCTGATGATTTTTGGTGTAAAAAAATGACACTGTTTTGATGATTGACCTTTTAAAGTGAGTTTTAATATCTAGTATAATAAGTCCCTTCCTAACATTTTTCAAAATTTTCTAAGCAGTTCTTAATGTATTAACTTTCTATTGCTGCATAATAAATTCCCATGAACTTGGGGGCCTAAAACAACACATGTTTATTATCTCATAGTTTCTGTGGGTCAGGATTCAGTAGATGTCTGATGAAGGCCATGCTCAGTTCCTAGAGACCACTAGTAATTCTCTGCCCATGGAACACAGCTCATGACTGCCTCCAAGTCAGCAGAAGCTCTTTTATCTTCTTTTAAAGGCTACTCTGAATATGTCAGGTCCACACAGGATCATCTCCCTTTTGACTAACTCAATGTCAACGGATTCGTGACGTAAACGTGTTGGTGATGACAAAGACAGGAGGCAGCCAAGGCTCCCCCCCCGGCTCCCCACCACGTCCCCCACAAAACCCTGCCTTTAAGCTTAAAACAACCTGAAGGCTGAGAAACTGGACTGCTGGTCCTGGATGAAGCCTGCCCTTTTCTGACTGATACTGAATAATGCCCACCTGTGCACTGGGAGGACGGCGTGGAGCCTCAGGAAGTTCACCTGTTTGCAGAGGGGGAGGAGCCTGGCCTCTCTTGTTCCTGGGTGGTGACCTGGGGCATTCAATCTGTGAGATGGGGGCCTGTTAACAAGAACCCCTCTTGCTTTGCTGAGAGTTTTTCTTTCCTTTTCGTCCAATAAACTCCATTCGCCCTCACTCTTTAAAATGTCTGTGTGCCTAACTTTTCCTGGTATGTGACAAGAACCCGATTTTTTCCTACAACAGTGATACCCATCATATCCACAGGTTTTACCCACACTGAAGGGGAGATAAAGGTATGTATATGGGTGGGGGGTGGGCAGGAATCTTGGGCCCATCTTCAAATCCTGCCTAGTGAGATGACAAATATTTGTGTGTCAACTTGACTGGATGGTGAGGTGCACAAATATTTGGTCACACATTTTTCTGAATGTCTCTATGACAGTGTTTCTGGATGATCAGAAATCGTGGCCCCTCAATTAATTTCCAGCCTTGAACCAGTTTACAGACCCAGAACCTTTTGAATGAAGGGGAGGCTAGGTCTCTTTGAGTAAATAACCTAGTACACTGATAAAAATTTATTCTGTTAATTTTTTTCTAGCCTTCCCCAAAGGGACCTACAGCCTTTTCACCAGGGTAACTGTACACTGTACACTGGAGAAAAGGAAGTAATCAGACTGTGGTCCTAAGGCCTTATGGAGGTTAGATAACCAATGCAGTTTTTGCTCAAGTTCATCTCACAGTGGATCCAGTGGATCCCTAAACTCATCTGGTGCTTATTTCCCTAGTTCCAGAATGCATAATTGGAATAGATATACTCAGAAGCTAGCAGAATTCCCTGTTGGTCACCTCACCTGTGGAATGAGTGCTATCATGGTAGGAAGGCCAAGTGGAAGCCACAAGAAGCTCTGTCGAGGAAAATGGTAAACTAAAAGCAACACTACATTCCTCAAAGCATTGCAGAGATTACTGCCACCATCAAAAACTTGAAGGATGTGGGGACAGTAAGTCCCACCACGTCCCCATTCAACTCACCTATTCAGCCTGTGGAGAGGATACTGGCATCTTGGAGAATGACAGTGAATTATCCTAAGTGCAACCAGATTGTAACTCTAATTGCAGCTGCTGTACCAGATATGGCTTCGTTTTTTGAGCAAATTAACATATTCCCTGGTACCTTCCTACCTCAGGGGTAGATCAGCTCTTCAGCCCTATGTCATAATATAGTTTATATGAATCTTAATCATCTTTCCCTTCCACGAGAGATCACATTGGTCCATGACACTGATGACATCATGTTGATTGAACCTAGTGACCAAGAAGAAACAACTACCTTAGCTTTCTTGGTAAGACATTTTTGTGTTAGAGGGTTGGAAATAAATCAGACAAAAATTCAGGTCCTTCTAGCTCTGTAAAATGTCTAAGGGTCCGGTGATACAGTGCATGTCAAGATATAAAAATGAAGGTGAAGGATAAGTTGTTGTATCTGGCCCTTCCTACATCCAAAAAATAAGCACAATGCCTAGTAGGCCTCTTTGAATTTTGAAGGCAACATATTCCTCATATGGATGTGTTATTCTGGTCCATTTACCAAGTGCCCTAAAAATCTGCTAGTTGGAACCCAGAACAAGAGAAAGCTGGGCAACAGGCCCAGACTGCTGTGCAAGTTGCTCTGCCATTTGGGTCATATGATCCAGCAGATTCAGTGGTACTTGAATGTCAGTGGCAAATAGGGTTGCTGTTTGAAGCTTTTTGTAGGTTTCTATGGGTAGCACGGGCCCTTAGAATTTTAGAAACATCCTCTGTGGAGAACTGTTCCCCTTTCAAGAAACAGCTCTTGGCCTGCTACTGAGCCTTAATAGATATTGAATGCTTAACCACGGGCCACCAAGTTATCATTTGACCTGGCTGTCTTTCAAGAACTGGGTATTACCTGACCCACCAAACCCTAAAGTTCGGCTTGCACAGAAATACCCCATCATCAAATGGAATGGTGTATACGTGATCATGCCTGAACAGGCCCTGAAGGCACAAGTAAGTTATGTGAAGATGTGGACTCCACTCATGCTGCACTGCCTTCTCTATGCCAGCTGGCACCTATGGCCTCATGTGGAGATCCTTACAATCATTTGAAAGAGGAAGAAAAATTGGCCTGATTTATGGATGGTTCTGCAGGCATCACCAAAAAATGAATAGCTGAAGTGCTGCAGCCCCTCCGTGGGACATCCCTGCAGAACAGCGGGGAAGGGAAATCTTCCCAGTGAGAATAACTTGGAGTAGTGCACCTGGTTCTTCACTGTGCTTAGAAGGAGAAACAGCCAGATATGTGGTTACATAGCAATTCATGAACTGTGGCCTTTGGTTTGGCTAGATGGCCAACAACTTATAATGAATGTGATTAGAAAATTGGTGGCAAGGAAATTTGGGGAAGAAGTATGTGGATAGATCTCTCTGAATGGTTTTTAAAAAGTGAAGATAATTGTGTTCCCTGTGAATGCCTACCAAAGGCTGACCTCAGCAGAGGAAGGTTTTAATAATCGAGTGGATAGAATGACTTGTTCTGTGGATACGTGTCTTCCTCTGTCCCCAGCCACACCTGTCATCACTCAATGGGCTAATGAACAAAGTGGCCATGGAAGTAGGGATGGAGAATATGCATGGTTCCAGTATGTGGATTTTTATTCACCAAGGCCAACCTGGCTATGGCCACTTCTGAGTGCCCAGTCTGCTAGCAGCAGAGGCCAGCACTGAGCCTTCAATAAGGCACCATTCCTCAGGGTGATCAGCCAACCCTCTAGTGGAAAGTTGATTATATTGGGCCACTTCCATCATGGGAAGGGTAGTTTCATTCTTACTGGAACAGACATTTAGTCTGATATGGATTTGGCTTCCCTGCATGCAGTGCATCTGCCAAACCACTGTCTGTGGACTTACAGAATGCCTTGTCCACTGTCATGATATTCCCACAGCATTACTTCTAATAAAGGAACTTACTTCACAAGAAATAAAATATGGCAATGGTCCATATGGCAATTCGCTGGTCTTACAAATGTTCACCATCATCCTAAAGCAGCTGGCTTAATGAAATGGTAGAACAGCCTATTAATTACTCAGTTACAGAACCAAATAGGTGGCAATAATTTGCAGGGTAGGGGGAAAGTTCTCTAGAAGGAGGTAAATGCCCTGAATACAGGTCCAAAATATGGTGCTGCTTCTTCCATAGCCAAGATTCACAGGTCCAGGAATCCAGAGGTGAAAATGGGCGAGGAACCACTCACTATTACCCCTAAGTGACCTATTAGCAAAATCTTTGGTTCCTATTCCCATGACTTTATGTTTTGCTGGCCTAGAGGTTTTTGATTCCAGAGGGAGGAATGCTTTGACCAGGAGACACAACAAAGGTTCCATTGATCTGGAAGTGAAGACTACTGCCCACTTTGGGCTCCTTGTGCCTCTGAGTCAACAGGCAAAGAAGGAAGTTACTGTGTTGGTTGGAATGATTGAGCCTGACTTTCAAGGTAAGAAGAGTATGTCTGAAATATGGGATCTCGTATGGAGTGTCTTAGTTTTACCAAGCCCTGTGATTAAGGTCAATGGAAAACTACAACAACGCAATCCAGGCAGGACTACTAATAACCCAGACCCTTCAAGAATGAAGGTTTGGGTCACTGAACCAATAAAGATCTGTGACCAATTGAGGTGCTGGCTGAACACAAAGGGAATAATACAATGTAGGTAGGGGAGCCAGGCACCTATAAATACCATCTGTAACCACAAGACCAGTTATAGAAGAGAAGATTATAATTGTTATGACAATTTCTTTCCTATTTTATTAGAAATATGTATGTATATCTGTGTTTATATGTGTGTGTATTAAGCAGACTTTTTCTTCCCTGTCTTATTCCCCTATCATGTAATAGAAGATGTACTGATTTCATATCATAGTTATATTAATTCTACATTGTATTTATCCCATATTTAAGTTCTTAGATATCAAGGAGAAGACTAACCATCACTCAAGGACTTTGCATCCTCTGACAGAAAAGTGGTTAGTGCATTTTTATTAGTCCACAGGATTGTTGTATCATGTTAAATGGAATTATGTCTTTGTTATGTTCTTTATTTGGAGGTTAAATATGTGTTAAAGAGACGCATATGAGTGCCAAGTCAACAAGGGGTGGACTTGTGATGGTTTATTTTGTGTGTCAACTTGACTGGGTCACAGGGTACGTGGATATTTGGTTAACCATTATAAACATTATTCTGAGTGTGTCTGTGAGGTTGGTTTTGGATGAGATTAACATATAGATCAACAGACTAAGTAAAGTAGATGGCCCTCCCCACCATGGGTGGGCCTCATCCTCAGATGACAGCCTGAATAAAACATACAAGGCAGAGCAAGGGGGAGCTGCTGCCCAACTGCCATTATGCTGGGGCATCAGTTTTTCCTGCCTGTAAACTCAAACCAAAACGTCAACTCTTCCTGGGTCTCAAGCCTGCCGGCGTTTGGACTAGAACTCCAACACTGCCCCTCTGCAGAGCTTGGGACTTGTCAGGCTCCATAATCACATGGCCAATTACTTACACTTTCTCTCTCTCTTTCTTTGGAGAACCGCAATATACACATATACCTTTATAATTTTAAAAATAAGCTTCAAAAGAGTTTGGTCAACTTCCAAAACAGAATCCCATGGAAATGTTTCTTTACTTATAAATTACATAAACATCTTATTGAAGTATAGCATACATACAGAGAAAGTGTGCACTTGAATTTTCACAAAATTAATATCTCCCCAACGAGTTCTCTAATCAAGAACCCCTTCTGCCCTTTTCACTGTTTATCTCCCAAGGGTACCCACCATCCTAACTAAAGCCTAGATTGGTTTTGCCTGATTTTATGTAAATGGAGGTATACAGTATCTACTATTTCGTGTCTGGCTTATTTTACACCATATTATGTCTGTGGAATTCACCCATGTTGTAATATATGGTGCTATATGGTATTCCACTGTATGAACCCATAATTTATTTATACATCCTATTGTATTATTTTCAGTTTTCAGCTATAATGAGCTGTGCTGCTAAGATCATTCTTGAACATTAGCTTCAGGGAATATATTAGATATATATGACTTCTGAATATGCCATTGGAACTTCTAGAAAGTGTAATTGTAAAAATGTTTCTGGGAATAATGGGTGGTAAAATATAAATTAATTTCATGGGAATTTTAATAGGAATGTGTATTAACTCTATACATAACTTTGGCAAAAACTGAAGGCTTATCATCTCTGATTCAGAAACATGACAGTTGTCTCCATTTGTTCAAATTCAAGTTTTTGTTCAATAATGCTTCCTGCACACTCACCCAGTTTGATGTGCATTGGCCCCGAGGTGGAAAGAAGGAGATGGAAAGGAAACAGGAGGAAGGAAATGCTGGCATGTCTTTCACCTGCCAGTGGTGTGCCATTTTGCCAAAACATTGTTCTGGGCCGTATTTGTTCATATTCCGGTTCTGAGAGTAAATATGATGCTTTTGGTTTCCTTCACTTGCATGGGTATTAATTCAGCCCGGTCATTAGCTTCCATAAGACACCCTTTGCTTTCATTTTTAGTTATCTATTGCTCATTTAACTTTATGTGTATGACCTTTAGAGTGTACACTCACTGGAGAGCTCCCTGGGGAACTATTTAGGATGTTTTAGAGACTTCCTTTTCTGCCTCATGCACTTTGAGAAATGTCCTTCCCTCTTGAGTCATACTCCTGTTTAGAATCTCTTCTTCACATTTAAAAAACATCTGCTTCAGTGAAATCTTATACACATGTCTTAAGATATCTAGAATTCCTTCCATGTCTAGAATGCCTACAAAATGGTCATCAAGGCATGCCAGGAATTGACCAGACATCCTACTTTAGACAAAGCTTCTAGCTGACAGTGAAGTGCTGAGGCCTCCTGTTGCAATCACATCGTACTTCTGAGCTGAGCTGGTAGTAATTATTCATTGGAAAAGCATCTGCTAGACCATCTGCCAATGACAGGGCCTTGGTATAAACCATTGGCATGTTTTGGGACCCTGAGCTCCTTCCAGCACTTTCCAGGTGGAGATACCTCCCTTATCACTTGGTCAGGGCTGCAACTCTTATGCTCTTCTCGAACCTCTGTGCTCCTTGACCCATGCAGCAGGAACCCCTGAGGCCCTCTAAGGACCACAGGGAGTGCCTATCCTCCCCAGTAAACCAGATTATAGTCCTTACTCATCTTTTTGGCACGTCTGCTCCATTAAGCTTCCCACCTCCAGACATTTCCAGGTGAGAAACAGATGACACTCTTGGTGCTTGCTAATGACCCCAGACACATTTTAAGATCTTATAGTTACTCCCTGGCCACCCTCCACTCCACTCAGCTATCTGCACAGTGCAAACCTGCTCATTCTGAAGCTTAGTCAATTATCTCTCCAAGGAGACAGACAGTCTCCTCTCAACTAAATTCCCAAACCCTAGGAATAATTCTCTTGAAGATCCAGGGTCTCATGGCTATGCAGGATGATGGTGGAAATGGAGAAACCCGCCCACCATTATATGGAGCCAGTGGTCCCTGATTCCCTATCTCTCTTCCCCTTTCCCTTTTTCTTCCCAGAAACCCCACCCCCATGCCCTGGTTGCTGAGGATAACAGGGCCAGATCTGTAGCCATTTAGTCAGATCCCAGGCAGGGGCCTGGACTTGATTTTTTATGGCTAATTATAGAATTTAGGTGTATATAACAATTTATTTGTTTTCAGTTTTGATCCTAAGTCAACTAAAAATATTAGAAGTCTTATGATACAAAAGGAAACTAATAATACAATAATGTCAGATAGTTATAAATGTCATAAACAAAAAGAAATAGGGGCCAGGTGCAGTGGCTCGCGCCTATAATCACAGCATTTTGGGAGGCAGAGGTGGGAGGATCATTTGAAGCCAGGAGTTTGAGACCAGCCTGGCCAACATGGCAAAACCCCGTCTTTACTGAAAATACAGAAATTAGCTGGGCCTAGTGGCATGCACCTGTAATCCCAGTTACTCAGGAGGTTGAGGCATGAGAATCACTTGAACCTGGAAAGTGGAAGTTGCAGCGAGCCAAGATCATGCCACTGCACTCCAGCCTGGGGACAGAATGAGACTCTGTCTCAAAAAGAAAAAAAAAATGAAATGAAATAGGGCAATGGGACTGACAGTGGAAGGGAAGGTCCAAGACAGCCTCTTTGAGGAGGAAGCATCTGAGCACCCACCAGAACGACAAAAGTCACTGAGCCCTTTGGAGATCTGGAGGAAGAGCATTTCAGACAAAGGGAACAGTATGTGCAAAGACTCTGGTGGGAATAAGCATGAAAATGTTGAGAAACAGAGGGAAAGCCAACGTTCCATACAATATGTATTTTGCTTGGAAATGGGCATGATTTCACCCCATCCTCAAATTCCCACCTAAAGGACATCTTTCATTTATTAGTGAAAGTACCATGCAGAGCCTGTCCTCAGATTGAAGAGAAGGACAGGTGATGGTCACTTAAGTCATTCTTAGAAAGAACAGCTAACAAGCCAGTTTCACATAACCACATAATTCAACCTTGGACCCTTAGGCATCACTAATGTAGAATCATTCTTGTCTACTTTTATGTGATGTATATACTACTGGAAACACAACACTGGATTAATTATTCTCTGTGGATATCTGAACATCCTTTAAAACAAAATAACTAATTAACTTCTTCATAAAGGTCCCTGGCACCCAGGAGGCAGCAGTCTACAATTCTGAGTAATATAATCAAGAAGGCTTTATACAATCAGACGAACCAAACACAGACAGATATTTCTTGGTATGCATGTTAGCAGCAGTACAGGAAAATAAGCTTGTGAACATGCCATTGGAACTTCTAGGAAGGGTAACTATAAAAATGTTTCTGGGAATAATAGATGGTAAAATATAAATTAATTTCATCATTCTCATTCTTGGCTAAGATTATGAAATGCCATTGATATTTCTTTAAAAAGTAAAACCTTCATTTTCAAAACAGGAGTGGAGGCTCTCCACAGCCTGTTATTGAAACCCTGGAGTGGTAGAGAATCAGGGTCTTGCAATGTCTTCCCTGAACTCCTCCATTGTTTTCTGCTTCACACCTGTGAGCTTTTTCTCCATAAGGGCTTGGAGTCTGTTGACAGTGGTGAAGAGTGAAGCAATGGCTAAGCTGTTCTCTGGCAGTCTTCCCACACTACCAGACACGAACTGACAGAAACAGAACAAAGCCAAGGCCCTTGTCTTTCCTCCTTCGATAAAAACAAGTCTCTGTGCATCTCAGTTCACTCAAATAGACTTCTACTTTGTGCTCCGTATAAAGAGCCAAGTGTGCTGGGTGCTGTGGCTCACGCCTATAATCCCAGCCCTTTGGGAGGCCAAGGTGGGCAGATCACCTAAGGTCAGGAGTTCAAGATCAGCCTGGCCAACATGGTGAATACAAAATCAGCCAGGCATGGTGGCACACGCTTATAATCCCAGCTACTCAGGAGGCTGAGGCAGGGGAATCTTGAAACCAGAAGGCACAGGTTGCAGGGAACCAAGATCGCAGCATAACTGCACTCCAGCCTAGGCGACAGAGCAAGACTCTGTCTAAAAAAAGAAGGAGAAGAAAAAAGAGCCAAGTGTTTCAAAACATGAAAAAGATGAATAATGATCAAGTTGTGGTCTCGTCTACCACAATTCTAAGATGATTCCCAACATCCTCTCCCACAACCCCAGTATACACCACTTGCATAATTCCCAGGATTGTGGGCATGATGGATTTCACTCTCAGGACTAGATTATGTTATAGGGCACAGGTGGCTTTAAGATAAGGAGATTACCTAGGTGAGCCTGTCATAATGTCATGAGCTTCTTAACTGTTTTCTCATTTAGAAAAAAAAACAAAAAAAGTGCAGCTCACTGCCAGCACTCATTTAATTTTACATAAACACACTATTTGAGGCTGAAGCAAATATGACTGATTTTCAATGTGCAAATAAAATATAAAAACTGTTCTTGGAATTATTTCTAAACAGAACTAGCGTCAGAATCATCTGAATCATCAGAATAATCTATTTCAGAAAAATCAGATTTATCCAATGAATCTTCAGCCAGTAACTGTTGGAGAATGATGTTAACATCACTCGTAGGAATGCTACGTTTTCTAGGATTTGACATTTTCAGTGACCGAAAATTACTGTATTTTGTAAATAGAAATACCCACAGCTAAAAACAGAATGCTATCAATAAAATGATGTTTTTTGTTCCCAAAGCTGATATACTAGAGCAATGTGAAAGTAATGAAAGAGAGATATTTCATTGCAAAGTTATCTCTGAATAAATGCGGTCGCTGCAGGTGCTTGCTGGCGAATGTCCTTGGGGAAATGGGAAAAGGGTTAAAAGTAGAAGAGCATTTTCTCCAGCTCTTTGCAGAAGAGGAAGTCAGAGATTTGGAACTGCAGAAGGATTTGATATGCTCTTGATGGCTTGAAGATGGAGAAGGCCATTTGGCAAGGAATTCAGGCAGCTTGTAGGAGCTGAGTGCAGCCCCTGGCTGAAAGCCTATAAGGAAATGGGACTTTAATACTACAACTCTAAGGATCTGAATCCTGCCAGTAACCCGAATGAACTTGGTAGTTGATTCTTTTCCTAAAGCCAACAGACAAAAACTCAACTTGACTGACACCATGACTTTGGCCTTTGTGACCCTGAGCAGAAAACCTAGCTACATCATGCATGAACTTTTGACCTACAGAACTGTGACCTAATAAATGGGTATTTGTTGAAGCCATTAAGCTGGTGGTAATTTAATACATATCAATAGAAAACTAATACACAGGTAATGGTTCTTTGGTTAACCAAAGTCAAGGTTTTGAAATAGCAATGGATGTCCTCAGCCTCAGAGTCCTACTCTCTGCTCCAGGGAAGGACGGGACATGCAAGTGGAATCCCTGAGCTTCTAGAAAGTCATACGTGTGTTCAGTCCCAGGGTGGGCCCTAAGATAGCCAGTTTGGTCTCAGACCAAGAATTATTAGAAATACATTATTTAAATGTTTGTATTTTCCCCAGAATCTTTCTCCTTCCATTCTCTGATACACAGGAAGCCTCCTCTCTCCCCTCCTCTCTCTCTGTCTTATTAGATATTTCCCTCACTTGCTAAATATTTTCTTAAGCATATAAATTCAGGCTGTGTTCCTTTTATGTTCACCTAGTATAGGTAGATGGAATGAACAGGTGATGGTGTATGAGAAAGAAGAGGAAAGAAAGGTCAGAGAAAAAGCAAAAGAATAAAAAAAGGAAGGGAAAGAAAACAAAAAGGAAGGAAGTAAAGAAGGAAGGAAGAAAAGAGGGAAAGCCGAAAGAGAGAGGAGGTGTTTCAGTTACCTAGATGACAAATGATTCTACAAGTTGGGAGAGTTTGAGAAACAGTCAGAAGATCAATGAATCTGGAATGTCGTGAGCTAGGGAGAAAGTACAAGAGGTCTCAGGAGAGGCTCAAGGGTTAGAGCAGATTGTACAACACTTTGGAGATCATTGTAAGACCTTGGGTGGGAGATTGACATGGTCTGGTCTGAGTTTCAGAAGGATACCGCTGGCTTTGTGTGAAGGAGCAAGGGTAGAAGGGAGTGGGGGTGTGGCTAAAAAAAGAAAAAAAAACAGCTATTTTACTTTCTTCTGACTCTGTGGGTTAACCAGGCTGGCCAGATAGCTCTTTGGCTCCATATAATATTAGCTGGGGCTACAGCCATTCAGGGATGCCACTTAGTGAAGCCACTTAGCAGCTTTACTTGGTCCAAGATGGCACACTCGCATGGCTGACAGGCAGGTCAGCTGCTGTCTGAGAGCTCAGCTGGGACTGTCAACCACAGCCCCATGGTCCTCCTTCATGTGGTATCTCCATGTACCTTCAGCTTCTCCCAGCATGGCAGCTGGGTTGGAAGAGGCAGGAAGTGAAAATGTTTCATCTTTAGATTGGGGTTCAGAAGTTCAAGAACATCATTTTCCCTGCGTTCCAGTGGTCAGAGCCCAACATAAGAATAGCCCAGATTCAAGAGGAGAAGAAATAAGCTCCACCTCTTGGTGTGAGAAGAGATGTACATGTACAAGTTGGTGAAGAATTGTCCTGAGCCATCCCTGAAGACTCACGGCCACATGGAGAGAAGTGCACACCGCCATCTCCACCCCACCCCCTGCTTCTACCATTGCCCCCCGACACGGAGCCAAGGGGAGGGATCCTTCTAAAATAGACCAGATCAGGTCACTCCCCCACTCAGGATCTTACAATGATCCCCAAAGTGTCACACAACCTGCTCCAACCCTTGAGCCTCTCCTGAGTCCAGTCTCCTGCACCCTCTTCCTGGCTCACTGCATTCCAGACTCACTGATCTCTTGGCTGTTTCTCCAGCTCCCCAAGCACATTCTTATCTCGGAGACTTTGCCTTTGCTCTTTTTTTCTGTCTGGAACATGTTCTTCTCTGGTTATCTACAAGTTTGATTCCCTAGTTTCTTTTAGCTCTCAGATCAAGTGTCAGGGAAGATCATCCTAACCATCCTACATAAAACAGCAACCTCCCTCATCCCACTGCGATGGACTGAATTGCATCCCCCTACATTCATATGGTGAAGCCCTAATACTCACTATGACTGTACTTGGAGTAAGGATGTATTTAAGACTAAGAGAGGTTATAAGGGTGAGGCACTAATCTGATAGAATTAATGTCCTTAAAAGAAGAGACACCAAAGGATCTGCTCTTCACATCCACCCTCAGCCCTCCCCACCACACCAGGACACAGAAAAAAGGCAAGGAAGAGAGGAAGAGAGCCCTCAGAAGGAAGCAAATTAGCCAGCACCCTGAGCTTGGACTTTCCAGCCCCCAGAATTGTAAGAAAATAAATTCCTATTGTTTAGCCATTCTGCTATGGCAGCCCAAGCTGACTAATATATCCACCAACACCCTCTGCCCACCTAGCCTGCCTGTTTTTTACAGCCTTTATCACCACCTGGATGATCATACACTTATATGTTATTTGTGCATTGTTAGTCTCTCCACCACCCCCCAGACTACACGCTCCATGAGGAGAGATGTTGCCTGTTATAATCACTGCCATCTCATTAATACCTAAAAGAGCCTGCTCAAAGAGGCTTTTCATAAATATTTGATGGAAGATTTGAATGAATGAGAAAATATGAATACTTTTTAGCATGAATAAAGGGAAGAGGAATATTGTTTCTTCATCAGCTGAAAGCAGAATATTTCTCCTCTTTCCTAGCAAAGACAGCAGATGTTTTCAAAAGGTAGCACAGACAAAATGCTGCAGAGATAACCTTAATTTAAACTTACAAGAACTGAGTGGAACAGGAAATAAAAGGGTATGAGGATGGTAGATGATTCTGGACAGTATACAGCCCAGAATCTCTAATACGGTGGGACTGCATGATTTTCATACTTGTTTTCTCACCCACAGGAACCTGTTAGTGCAGCATAGGCTAGATAGACTTATCCACTGGGAAAGGGGGGTTCAATTCTCATTATGGATCCATGATGTGTATTTTGAATCTGTGGCAACACTAAAGGTATATCTCAGAGCATCTTTTAAGAGCTCTGAGAGTTTGTTTCCATAGCAGGCTTGCTGATGGTGCCCCCTGAGACATTGCATCATAAGTCTGTGCCAGAATATTTTGATGCCAGAGATTAACCCTTTATGGGGACTATCACTACCTCTTTAACATCAAAGGATAAGTCTGCAACAACCTCTGAGAGAGGTGAATGGGGAAGCAGCTGTCACATGTTCCCTAAGCTGAGTATATCTCACTGTTTTTTTTTTTTTTAATGCAGAAGATTATTTCTTTTTAGCCAATGGCCAAATAAAGAAGCCGAGGTTGCAGTCCTGGTTTACAGACCAGGAAACTGATATTGAATAAATTGTTTAAAGTCAGGCGACAAAGGAATTAAAAGAAGAATCAAGATGAAGAGTTGAGAAATTCAAGCTAATGGTCTGATTTTTTAGTGTCACCTTCAGCAATCCCATAGCAAGAACATAAAAACTACCAACTAAGAGCCCACATTAAGGGACCATTTCTAGCTTCCAAACCAGAATGTCCAGCTCAGTTTCCTCCTATCAAACCATTTCTCTGCAAATGTACCATGAACCTCTAAGGGAAACCTGAGAGCTACAGAAAGTGGATCCACAGAAACAAATTTGACAGGCACTCTGTATTAGTTGCTTTGGGGTCGCCACAACAAATTGCCATGACTGGTGGCTTAAAGAAACAGAAATGTATTATTTCACAGTTCTAGAGGCCAGAAGTCCAAAATCAAGGTATCAACAAGGTTGTTTTCTCCTGGAACCTCTGAGGGATAATTCATTCTATATTTTTCTCCCAGATCCTAATGGCTCTGGCAATCCTCGGTGTTCCTTGACTCATGGACACATCACTCTGATATCTGCCTCTGTCTTCACATGACTTTCCTCTGTGTGTCTGTTTGTCTTTTCCTTTTCTGTCTCTTACAAGGACACTCATCATTTGGATTTAAGGGCCCACCCAAAGCCAGGATGATCTCATGTAGAGCCCATTACTTTCATTACATCTGCAAAGACCCTAATTCCAAATAAGATTACATTTGAAGGTTCTAGGGGTTAAGACTTGGGCGCATCTTTTTGGGAGACACACTTCAACCCACTCCACATTCTTAACCCAAACTCCCAGCAGGCTCCCAGTCTCGCATCCACAAACATCACTCTTAACTTGATTCTAAAGCACAGATAGGATGGGTAGCATTGAGCCTTCTCTAATCTCTAACACTCCCGCCCCTCTTTAAAGTCCTATTTCATTTTTCTTCAAAGCTCTTTTTGACTTATATCTTCCTAAACACAATCCAGTAATTCCTAGAAATGCCAGTCATCCCCTCCTAAAATCCCACTTGTTCTTCAGATACCTCTATTTCCATACATCTGTATCTAGTTACAGAGTATGTTGAAAAACATATGGGCTTCAGATCCTGACTCTATCACTTACTTACAGCACTGTTCCCGTCACCATGGATGGGGTACCCACCCTCTCTCAGGCTCAATCTCTTTATCTATGAAATGGGAGTTGCCACAAGAATTAATAGAATTGCATGAAAAGCGCTTGGCTCTGTGCCTTGCCCATAGATAGTAAAGGCTCAGTGGCTAGTATTTTGTTCTTCCAGGGAAAACACATTTCATCTGTGCGTTATTGAGGGCTTACTCTAGGTATGGCACAATAACAGGCATTGTGGGAGTCTTTCTGAGGCCAAGAAAGAAACATCATTGCTTTTAGAGAATTCACAAATGGATTTTTTTTTCCATGTTCTGAAATTCTTAGAGGAAGATTTAGTAATGTCCTCAAATCAGAATGCATGGATCGTGATTCTTTCTGTCTCTACAAAGGCCTTAATGCTCTACCATTACCAATAATACATATTTATCCTCATTTAACATCTCTAAAAAGCAAATTACCTTTCAAAAACAACCATTTCTCTCCTTAAAATCTGTTTTCTGTCGCAGCTTCCTGGCTACTCTTGTGAACTAAATAAATAAGCCTGTCTCCTAATTTTCTATGTGATTATGGATTTTCAACCATTCAGCACTTTTTAGCAATGTTTTGTTGTTTTAAGTTGTAGCATTTTGATTTGGCCAGCAAATTCCACAGGTCTAACCTGATCATGGCAAACTCATTATTAGCACTTGTAGTGTTCAACAAGAAATATCCTACTTTGAGTCTCTCTGGTACAATGTGACTGTTGGTCAAAATAATATCCCAGAAACACGACTCCTCTAGAGTTTTCTGAACCATCAAACAAATTGATAATGATCAGGCTAGTTTGGATGATAAATATATTTCCCTCTCTGCTAATTTCATAGCAATGGCAAATCCGCATATCGTTTGTAAGATAAGGCTCAAAGCTTGTAATCTTGAATCCTAAATCCTGACGCTGATACACTGATTCCTCTGTTCCCTGATCCTACCAAGTAGCAGAATAGCCCAATTTGCTAAGATCACTCTAGCTGCTACTGCTGAAATCATGCCTACGTTTTCAAAGCTAACACAGAGCACATAGTCAGACCATGTAATAATTCAGTCCACAAATGAATCTTCCTTGGAGGACACAGTGTAATTCTTTTTGTTTTGTTTCTAGGGGGCAGGTGGCCCCCAAATCAAAATGGTCCTTTCTATTCCTTGTGATTTTCTCAATGTATGCTATTGCCTGGTCCCTGAAGGCATATGAATTGCACGTCTTCTAGTGATATACAGCAATTTCACTAGAAGAAGTGTGATAGTGTTGGCTAATAGGCCCACTTAATGTTACTAATAATCCCTAGTCTACTAGGCACACCCATGCAGAGCTGGCTTGGTCATCCTGACTCATGGGTTCATATTTCAAACTTACTCAGACAGTTAATTTTCAGATTGTTTGATTCCAAAAACCACATGCTAAATTTCACTGAGTTATGGCACTTTGGTATTTCCTAAGTTATGGCATTTTGGTATTCTGCTGTGAAAATGCCAGAAACAATATCTCTGAAATTTTCCCCTAGTAGACTATTTCATTTTTTAATTTAGCTTTTTTTGTAATTTAAGCTGACCCAATAAACCCCAGAACAAAGTTAAAAATGTACCCAGAAGCTTGAGTTTACGTGGCAGAACAAACACCAAACAGACTTACAATCTTTCTCACATGGAAAACTTGACCTACTCATGTTGACTGGGTGTTCCACAGAATAATCTTTCCTTAGTCAAATATTTTGGGAAAACTCTCTGATAAATATAGGCAAAATAACCTTTGTTGTTGGTTTTTAATATGCTCCAAGAAGAGCTATAGTACATGTTATTTCTCAAATACATTTATCTAGTAAAGTATTTTTGTACAAAATATAAAGTCTTTGTACAAAATATCTGTTCACTAGTATTCTAAGGCACAGGATTTGAGAAAGGCTAATGGAAGCTGGTGAGCAGAATGCATGGCAAACACTTCAGAAACACTTAATCCTGGTGTCTGAACTACCCCGAAACAACAGTCAGAGCTTTTGAGCAAGTCTCACAACTGCTATCAGTTACACTTCCTTCATTTATAAAGTTAATAGTTTATGTTCTCTTCCAGCTTAAATAATTTCTGACTTGCCTCAGAGCTTTATAATATTATATTTGGTCCACGTTCACTAAATGATTAATGGGGACAGGGAAAAAGAATACTATCGTATTAAACAGAATTATAGGACTTTCCAGGCCAACCTGACTTTGCAGAACTACAGTTAGTATTCCAAGGCAAAATGGTACTGATTTCCCGAGACTCGTGGCATTTTCTCTAAGTGGTCTTTCCAGTCTTGAAGTGTTAAGATCACTAAAGAAGTCTGCTGTTGGCTGTTTTATTAATTCAAGATTTTTCAATGGAATTATCACCAGAACCCTTAGACAATCTCATGTGTAGTACAGAAACTGAGGGAAGCTAAAGAATTTTATTATTCAGTTTCTTAACTTTGATAGAAGTAGGTCTAAAGTTAGGACCCCGAGGGTTTCCAATTTATCTGTATGGCTGGGTTTTCCTTCTTTACTGCAGTGAATGAGGATGGCAAAGGAGGTCACAGGCCCATCCCCTTTCCTTCTGAGTCTTCACTTCCTAGGGTTTAAATCTAATGACTTGTCTTCAGGATTAGCTTAAGTGGGCTGGCAACAACCAAAACACTATTTTCAACGGTGATTTGTCTTTCAGTGGCTCAGGAAGTGGGAGCATTTTGCACAAGTCACAAATACAGCCCACCAAGCTCCTAAATTTATGCTTTTCTTTTTAAATTCAAGATATACAAAAAAAAATTCACTTGTTTATCAACCTAATGAAAAATAGGTTTTCTTGTTATGAATAAGAACAAAGAGTTGGCTGAAAATACCACTTCAGTTAGGTAATGAAGTTGTAATGAAGTATATTCAAAATGAAAATTAATTCCCATTAAGCAACTCACTCTTAGCACTGTTTGTTCTTATCACAGATACAAACATATGCTTTGACTTTTCTTCTGGATAATAATCCGTACTTGAAGAATGGAAAGTTTTCTGCTATATATTTGAGTCCATAAAAACTCAAAAAGAAATTATAAAAACTCAAAAAGTTTTCTGCTATATAATTGGTCCTACATGAGAGATGACCAATGTTTGGTGGTGGACTGAAAGTATACATGAATTTATATCTAATTTTTTCAGCAAGGTTTGGTGGAAATGAATGTGTGTGTGTGTGTGTGTGTGCACATGCACATGTATGCACAACAGATGGAAACAACTCAAACTAACACTTAAGCAAAAAACAAAAGAGAAAAGGAAAAAAAAAAGGTAATATATTAGCTGGGAAACCTGAAATGTGTATCCAGTTTTAGTATAATAAGGTCTGAGGCCCAGTCTGTGATTCCTGTACTCTCTTCTCCCTCTCTCTCCATATATCTTTGCTGGGTTTCAATCTCAGGCTCTCTTTCCATCTATCAGCAAGATGTCTGCTCATAGCCCCCAGCCCACCTTGTTCTTATAACTACTGGCAATCAAAAAAGAACGAGACTCTTTTCTGCTTCCACAGATCAGCTCTCAAGGCAGGATTTTGGGCCTGTTTGAGTCATGTGCTCATAGCTGAGCCAATCACCATAATCAGAAAAATGGGCTACTCTGATTGGCCAGTCTTGGGTCATGTGCCACCCTAGTGTCAGGGCAAAACAGGGCCCTTATCCTACCAATATGGAAGGAAGGACAGCTTTTCAAAGGAAGAGAGGCTGAGAGGCACACACAAGAGACAGCTAGTCCAAAAGACACAAACTTCCTGGAAATCACAGCACCAGAATGCTGAAGGTAACCTCCAAGCTGAGTTATTCTCTTTCCTACACAAGGTCCTACTGAGGCACACAGAACATTTCCAAACCTCTTTCCCTCACCAACTATTCCCCTTCTCTGAGGTGCTTGCTAATTGGAGATGGAAACCCAGACACTCAAAAATGTAATAGAAACAGAAAGAGTAGTGACACAAAGTTTCTGGAACTCAAAGAAAAGCATTATTTATTTATTGGGAAAGTATGTTTTACTTAGATTTCAGGAATTTCTTTTTTCTTTTCTTAGTCTCTGGTTTGCAAAGAAATAAGGATAAAGAAAAAAAATTAAACATAGCATTCTACTATCCTACTCAAATTCCCCCAGCCTATTAGCAAACTGGTTGGAGAATTATAAAACATCTCATGAGTGAGCACCCACTTCTGGAAAACATTTGCTGAAGAATCAGGTAGAATCCATGATTCACGATTTTTTTTTTTTTGAGACAGAGTATCACTCTGCAGCCCAGGTTGGAGTGCAGTGGGGCTGATCTCAGGTCACTACAACCTCTGCCTCCTGAGTTCAAGCAATTCTCTCACTTCAGCCTCCCAAGTAGCTGGGATTACGGGTCCTGGGCACCTTACTCAGATAACTTTTTTATTTTTAGTAAAGACAGGTTTTTTCAATTTTGGCCAGGCTGGTCTCGAACTCCTGATTCTCGAACTCCTCATCTCAAGTGATCCACCCGCCTTGGCCTCCCAAGGTAGGGGGATTACAAGTGTGAGCCACTGTGCCCGGACTTTTTATTCATTTTTCTTTAAATTCTGACTTGCCCTCTGAGTCATGGTTTCCCACATTTGCCAGTGCCCCTGTCTGGAACACCCTGCCCACAAGTGACTTCTTCTGTCCTCCATCTTCACTTCCACAGAGAAGCTCTTCTGCCCACTCTGTAATAATGAGTCACTCATCGATTATTATCAATCTCAGAACCCCATTTGCTTCCCTTATGAAGAGAATCACAGTTGATTACATGTGTGTTTATTGGCGTGTTTATTATTAGTCCTCAATTTGAGTCACATGAAGGCAGAGTTCTGCTTAATTTGCCAGCACCCACCAGCATAATGCCTGGCACTCTATAGAGGGCAAGAAGTTAGAATGAAGTATATCAGAAGAAAGAGGTAACTTAGGACTTCTTGGCCCTTAGCC
Organism: Plecturocebus donacophilus; assembly: GCA_004027715.1. NCBI lineage: Eukaryota > Metazoa > Chordata > Mammalia > Primates > Pitheciidae > Plecturocebus > Plecturocebus donacophilus. Next base: position 7,492 of record PVKP010023946.1, on the reverse strand, counting down.
ATGCTAAAAAAAAAAAAAAAACCAAGGGGAGGCCTAACCTACTAGGCACAGATAGTTTCTCTCTGGCAGAATTTGGGAATGTAATGAGATAGAGTTGGTGGGGGTGGGGAATCAGAGCCTCTGCTTCTGGCACCATCTGTGATTCTTCCCATCTTCTGCACCCATTTCAGTACATACTCCCCATTCTCTGTCCTGGCAAAACTTGCTCTCAGGAAAGAGCAGATAAAACTCCTTCACTGTGTCGTACGTGACTAAAAACAGCTTAATATGGTAAGCTGTGCCAGGGCTTTTTGAATTTTAATACAGACCAAAACCTCAAAATCTTAGTCAGTTTCAGCTAGGGGGAGCCGGGGAGGATAGGAGATATATGGGGTGTCCTTAGAGTCTAGAAAACAAGGCAAATATGCGTAAGGTCGTCTGTGATACCCTCAATGTGTAAAGTAATAAAGTATTCTCTATGTTTCTAAAATTGATGGACTTAATCCTATATTTCCCATTATATACATAGTTCTAACATATATACAATATCCAATGTATATGAGAGGAGTGAGTGTTTAAAAATCACACTTTAGAAGGTTCTAGGGCTAAAATGAGAGAAAATAGATTCTTCTTGACCAGACACAAGGAAGGGGCAAGACAAATAGCCTAGCACTCTGGAAAAATTGTCATAAAATGCTCTGGGGTAAGAAACCAGCAGAGAAATGGAAAGCGACAAGGGGAGAAGGAGGACAAAACCTCTCTTAATGTTCGACTTCTAAGAGTGAGGATGAAAATAAATAGTTTTGCCTGGGGTAGATGGACTGGGATCTAGAATGTGCTTACTTATGCACAGGAACATATTGTGTTGTTGTTTTTATAGGAGATTGAAGCTGAAGTCTGAATAAATCCATCCTTAACCACTGTACTTTGGCTGAAAGAACTGTCTAACCAATATTCATGGAATTTGGGTTTCTAAAGAAAGATACTTCTTCTGGGACACCCCCTGTTGGATTGCAAGTTTCTAACCTCTCTTGAAACAAAGAAGTGCGTTTAATCTCTCTCTCGATGTGGAGCCAAACTGGTGGTGACGGCCCCATCGTAGTGTCCTATTAATAAAGGCACTGCGTCACCACGGCCATGTGGACAAAGTCTTTACATAGTGCCTTGGCCATTTTGTGTAAGAACTCATACTTCCGGACGGGCCATTTTCAGCTAACCATGTCTTTTGAGTCCTTGCAGATGAGCTCACTTCCAACCTGTTACCTACCCCTGCACCTCAGCTGTTCAGTACTGTGAGTAGTCTTTATGCTACTACGTCAACGAAATACTTGATTCCAACTTACTTAGGAAAATATAAATAATGCTACTAACAATTATAGGTCCTGGGCTTTAAATAACGTAACTTTCTTTTGATTTTTCCTTTCTGGAAGTCACCACTAGAGACTTAAGAAGGATGAAATGAATAGTCGGGTACTAGCAAACATCTTAATGCGAGAAAAAACTTATTGACCTCACAGACACCCCAAAAAAATCAAACCAGATGTGACATGTGGTACATATGAAAATGGCGTCAACCTGCACAAAGGAACTGAGCCCAGTGTTCAACCGGTATCTCATGTCTGGGTCATAAGTTTCCTTATGAGGCGTGATGACCATTTTCTGTTGTTTTTTGCTAGGCTTTGGCTTAAAGAACAAACATTATGGTAATTTTATGCCTTTGTCCCTGCCAGTGAGCCTGTCAAAAGGATTTCTCAACTTTCAATACTTCTGTTCTTAGCATGAAAGAACAAGTTGCTACCTCAGTCAATTCTGTCATTTCTTCAAGCATTTGAAATATTTTGAACAGAACACGGAAGCTTTGGATATCTTGTATCCCTTGTAACCATTTCAAATGGACCCTAATGCTTAATTTAATTTGTATTGGGGATTTCTACACTGACTGATCATATTCTGTCTGTAAAGTGGTTTGGGAAATTGTGAGCACTGGAATTTAATTACACAGACATATTTTTCCAATAAGGACTTGTTCAATGTTGTCCGTGGATATGCCTCGGGTCAAAACAAGCTGCTCTATGAGAAATGATGTACAGAAACCAGTTAGAAAGAGAAACTCCTGGTGTGATGCTACAACACAAACTAATGCACTCGCACAATTCCAGAATGTAAACAGAAAGTTCTAGCTGCATAACTCTGGAATTAGAATGAACTCTTCTCAATTCCCATTTTACATGTGAGACTTAGAGACATTGAAAGTCTTGTCCAGTCACAGAGCTGATTAATAACAGAGTAAGACTGAGCTCTGCACCATGACTTTAAAATGAAGCATTACCTTCACCTTATGATCCTTTTTAAGTAAAATCTGTTAATTTTCTCAATCAACAGAAACATAATGACTGACTGATTACTAGGTTCCAAGCACTGGGATTTGATTATGAAATCATGTAGACCGGGTCCCTGCCCTCTCCGAGCTCACATTCACGTGGATGAGACAGACAAATACATAGAGTAATAACACACTGGAATATGTGGCATAAAGGAAACGCTCAGTGGGCTGAGAGAGAGAATAGGGAGTATCCACTTTACCTACCTAATGATGGCTCTCATCTTTTGACAGAAGAGGCATTTAAGCTCAGAAGATCTGAAGGATGAAAAAGAGATCGCCATGGGAGGAGTTTGGATGGCATGAGTAAAAGATTTCAGACATGCAGAGGTGTCTTCAATGATGTTGAACATGAGGCCAGTCTAAACTGTCTTCTGAAAAGGGCATGCCTATGGTGTCCAAGGATGGATCAACTGCCTGACCTCCAGATATATTTAATACCTGGTCAACTCCTCCTTCAGTTCAAGACAATGCTTCTTATATTCATAAGAAGGAAGTGCCTCTTGTTATTTAGAATGAGATGCACACACTCATCCATCTTCTCCCCATCTCTGCCCTCTATCTGTAAAATAAATGCACCTGACAGCAGTAACTTAAGTATAGCCTTCGAATGACACTATATGGCTGATGCACCTTATATTAGTCCATTCTCACTGCCACAGAGGAATACCTGAAACTGGGTAATTTATAAAGGAAAGAGGTTTAATTGGTTCATGGTTCTGCAGGCTATACAGGAAGCATGACTGAGGAGGCCTCAGGAAACTCAGAACCATGGCAGAAGGTGAAGAGGAAGGAGTCATATCTTATATGGCCGGAGCAGGCGGAAGACAGTGAAGAGGAGGAGGTACACACTTTTAAACAACCAGATCCTGTGAGAGCTCACTCACTGTCATGAGAAAAGCAAGGGGGAAATCCATCCTCACGATCCAATCACCTCAAACATTGGGGATTACAATTCAATATGAGATTTGGACAGAGACGCAAACCCAAACCATATCACACCTGAATGCGTGTTTTGAGATGGAGAATTGGGTGTGGCCAATTCAGAGATTTCTTCCTTGTCCATGAAGAGTATATGAGCCCTGGGCCCATCCCATGGAACATGGGCCATCCAGGGGATTGAGCCCCTAAGTTTGGGTTGGATGGAGGTTGCCAGGTGGAGGCTGGTAAGGAGGGGCTGTTAAGGCAAATACTACTTAAACTGCATGCTATTTGCAAAGTGATTCCAGTTCTTCTGTTCATCCCATCATCACACCACTGGGCTATGCAGTAATGTGGTTCAGCCCACTGCCACTGACCTGTAGGTAAGGTGGGTATCTTGTTCAGCTTCCTGCCACTGGATTCTCCTGCCTGTATGTAAGCCCCTAATACAAACCTCTTGTTTGCTGGCTCTAGGTCTCTTCTGCCTCTTGAACCTGGAGTCTTCCCTATTGAGGTTAACGGGGGTTTAGCACAACAATTAATTGGCAAGGCAGGCAGAAGGTCAGATAAAGTCCTGTGAGCATGAAGACAATGGGATCAGGGAAGGGGAAATCAGAGGGGGAGATCCCAGGTTGGCCATCCACATCAATGTAAAGCCTGATGGCTGCTATATTTGGTGGATGGAGCCCACCACATGAGTACAGGGATGCCCCCCAAAACACTGAAGCATCTGGAAGAATTGTTGCAGGGGGTGGATCTGACTGAGCAAGGATCACATGCCCGAGCAGTGGCAGCGGCAGTTGGCTGGCCACTCCTGACTACTCAGAGGCTGAGCCCCTGGCCCAGGCGAGGAAGTGTTCATCTGTTACAGGGTGAACTGCGATTACCACGAGTGCCAGATGCCACGGAGACCTGGCTTGTTGGTTGGCCTGTTTGAAGGGCCACCACCTTCCCCATGCCCTCAGGGAGCAGACCCGCAAGACTTGCCCCTACCTGGAAAACAACAGCACAGCACAGTGCAGGACTGCACCATGGTGGAACTGGTTGGCTGAGGAATTGGCTCAAGCAGAAGGGGAGAGTCAGTCACAGGGTGGCTTCTCCATCTATGGGACATGGGTGTGGAGGGTATTATACTCTGTGAACTAGAGATGACTAAAAATGTCACAGTCCACTCCATCCTCAGGCAGTGCTGCTGTGGCACTGGGAATGAGGATCAAGCCATCCCCCTCAGCTGGGGATGCCGGCTGCAAAGCAGCCTGCCCAAATGAGGGAGATGTCCCCACCTCCTTCACAAAAGCAGACTATGGAGGAATTATGGGAAATCCTCCAGGAATAAGAGATGAAGTATGCTGTCTATACTGAGCATTCCTGAGGTTGTCATGATGAATGTCTCACTGCTGGCAGGAAAGATGCTATACTGCAGTCTGTACTTGTATAGAGCACCCTTGACATAACTAACCCCATTTTAGAAAAAGGCTTCATTTTATATTTCATAGCACACTTTGCCAACAAGGATAAGATATTTGGCTTAATAAAAAAATAAAAATATAAACACTGCATCCAGACAGTAAGAACACAAACAAGCACACTCTTCCACCAGTTCTCGCCAGAGGACTCTATGACTATAAAGGAGCAGGCCTTCAGCTCAAAACGGTTGTCTTAGCTGACATCATCTTGCAGCCACTCATAAGAATTAAGTATCTGCTGCCTAGGGCTCTGCCACATCAAAGACTCTTTCTTGCAAAACAGATGGCCTAGGCCAGGACTCCTTTGGTCTTCTGTGCTTTACTGGACTGGTTCATTAACCCTTTCTACTAGCTCTTTTCCTCCTGATGTTAAAAGTTACTTTGTTATGGAATACTTAATCTATAATGGTTATATTTTACATATACTATTATGTATGGTTTGCAATAGTGACTGACTGGTGGAGTGGCTTGAGCCTGGTGCCCATGGCTCTGACCACTGAGTGAACAGGAAGTACTAAAAATCGCCTCCTTTGGAACTCCATGCAGCTCGTGACTTTTGTGATTGAAATAGCATCAATAAAAGCCTGACATAGTGGAAAGACACAAATATGCATAGACCTGGTTATTTCTAACCTTGCAACACTCATGTCAGTACTCACCCAGTGGTCTGGTGAACTAGCATCTATCCTGAGCCTCCTGGTAGGACAGCCAGCATCTCAGATGGCCTTAGTGGCCACCAAATTAGGAAAAATGCAGAAACTTGTGTGGATGAGGGGTGCGTGCTGCTGGGATGAAAGACAAGGGATTCAAAGGGAAGGAGACAGTCAAAGGGCCTGTCAGGGTGACCCACAGACAAATGTGATATAACCTGGTAGTAGCAGGAACACCTTTTCATTAAGAGACATAAACAGCCTAGTGCTATTCTGGTGGGATGATGGTCAAAGCTCAAGCCAGAAAACAGTGCTTCACTAAAGAGCCTCAGCTTCACCCACCACTCCTTGTGCAGAGGGAATGGCAGGTGTCAACCCCTTTAGGATGAGGGCCAAGGCCCCAGAATGCTGATAAAAGAAATGGTGGCCAGGTGTCTGGGGACCAGAGGTCACAGGTAGAACTAACTACTTGTTGGTCCCCTAAGAATAAACAGACTGTGCTTGTCCTGGTGGATACTATAGTCGAATATACTCTCACATATGATAACATTCATCAGTTCCAACAGCAATAGATTGATAGGGTCATGAAAGTCAGACAGGTTGACTAGTGTGACAAGTTGGGAGACTGCCACCAAAACTCTATTTAGTATACATAGCTCCCATCCCAGAATACTTCTTGAGAATGGATATATTATCATGCCTGACCCTCCAAACAACTGCTGGGAGATTCAAATTTGTGATGGGGGGAAGGAGAAATGGACACCAGGACAGCTGCCAGTCCCAGGGATCGCAGGCTGTTAAGGAGTTAGCCTGGGTAGGCATTAGAAGGCCAGCGCTGAGCCCATACAGCAGCCCCATGTGGCCTATGCAGAAGCCTGATGGGACATGGAGAATGAAAATAGGTGACCAAGCATTAAATAAGGTGGTCCCTGCAATGTATGCAGCCATTCCCAACATCACGTTCTGTATTAGGCCATTCTTGCATTGCCATAAAGAAATACCTGAGGGAGAGAGATCCAAGATGGCCGATCACTAGCCGCTCAGGATTGCAGCTCCCAGTAAAAGCGCAGAGAGCCAGTGGACGCCACACTTACCGATAAATTTTTGCTGCCCACGGACCAGGACATTCCCAGCGGAGGAGCCCCACAGGTTGCCAGCGCGACCCTTTCAGCTGGCGTGGCTTTTTTGCCGGCACCTCGGCTCAGTGGCTCTTGGTGCAGAGTAAACGGGACTGAGTCTCCTTTTGGATGATGTTTGGCGCTCTGTGAAGTCAGAGCAGTCTGTCCAGCTGATTGAAAAAGGGGCTGAAAAGCCAGACCGGAGACCCCCGGGCAGAAAAGCACCACGAATTTCAACGCTGCTGTCTTAGCTAGCGTTGCGAGTTGCACGGTGAAAATTACATAGATTCCGGAGCTGGGAATTAACAAGTTGGATGTCCACTCAGAGACCTAATTTGAAAGTGGGTAATTACAAAGATGACAGTTGGATAAAACCATAAAGATGCCAAGAAGCCACCGTAAAAAAACTGAGAACACTCAAAATCAGAAAGTCTCTCCTTCTACAGAGGACACTAGTTCCTCATCAGTAACAGAACAAGGCTTGATGGGAAACGAGTGTGAAGAATCATTAGAATTAGGCTTCAGAAGGTGGATAATAAGAAACTTCTGTGAGCTAAAAGAATATGTCCTAAACCAATGCAAAGAAACTAATAACTTTGAAAAAAGGTTTGACGAAATGCTAACAAGAATGGACAATTTAGAGAAGAACATAAACAAATTAATGGAGCTGAAAAACACAATACGAGAAATCCGTGAAGTATGCACAAGTTTTAACAGTCGAATTGATCAAGCAGAAGAAAGGATATTAGAGGTCGAAGACCAACTTAATGAAATGAAATGAGAAGATAAGATCAGAGAGAAAAGGGTAAAAAGGAATGAGCAAAATCTCCAAGAAATATGGGACTATGTGAAAAGACCTAATTTACGCTTAATAGGTATACCTGAAAGCGATGAAGAGAATGAATCCAAGTTGGAAAATATCTTTCAGGATATTATCCAGGAAAATTTTCCTAAACTAGCAAGGCATGACAATACTCA
>PVKP010023945.1:0-35614 GCA_004027715.1 Plecturocebus donacophilus | reverse complement strand
CTATAAAACAATCCTATGATCTTCAAAGAACTATAAACAGTTTAACACTAAAAAAGAGGAGGAAAAGGGTGTGAGAAGAAAAGAAAAGGAGAGAGGGAAAGAGAATAAAAAGGAAAAAGAGAAGAGAAAGAACTTGAGCTGGAGAAGCAGGCTGGGACCATATTACAAATGACTTTGTTGAGTTTGAATGTCACCCTCTGAGCATCAGGGAGTCACTACAGGAATTCGTCTGGGGAATGATATTGTCAGATTTGCAATTTGGAAAGGTCATGCTGGTAATAGTATGGACAAAAGATTGTGGGGGCAAGTCTGAAATCAGAAAAAGATCCAATAGCAAACTATTATGACAGTTCAGGCTAAATATGAACAGTGCTTAAACTACAAGGCCATTGGTGAAGCTGTAAAGGCAGATCTGCAATATAAAAATTGCTGACCATCTGGCTGTTGAAAGTGAGAAAACAGAGGAGGTACTAGATAACTTAGAGTTTTATGGATTTGGATAGAAATTGTGGTATTTCACTAATGCAAATATGGAGAGAAGGGAGCCAGATTGCTTAGTTCTGTATGTGTTGAATGAAGGACATAAACCTTCCTTCAATCTGGACTGAAGACTTCCAGCCAAAGATACATATTTAGCTGGACTGAAGACCTCTCCCTGAAGATACATATTTAGGGTAATTCAGTTTTGTTTTTTTGGTTTGTTTTGTTTTGAGATGGAGTCTCACTCTATCGCCCAGGCTAGAGTGCAGTGGCGCAATCTCGGCTCACTGCAACCTCCACCTCCAAGTTCAAGCGATTCTCCTGCCTCAGCCTCCTGAGTAGCTGGGATTACAGGGGAGCACCACCATGCCCAGCTAATTTTTGTATTTTTAGTAACAGTGTTTTATCGTGTTAGTTAGGCTGCTCTTGATCTCCCAACCTCGTGATCCACCTGCCTCAGCCTCTCATGGGTGATTTGGTTATTAACGACAATCTAAATGGATGACATTATCCAGGGAGAGAAGAAGACTTAAAACCCTGAAGAAAACCAAGCTTAAAATATACTTTGCATAAGTAGTATTCTAAAGGAAATGTCATGGAAGTAGGCGGAAATTCAGAAGAGAATAATGTCTTGGAAGTCAAAGGAGAAAACAGTTTCAAGGATGGAATGATCAGCACTGTTAAATGCCAGATGAAAACTGGGTGAAACAAACACTGAAAAGTATCTTTTGAATTTGGTAATTGAAAGGTAATTTTAATGGGATGGGGAAGATGGAATACAGATTTAAAAAGGAGGACAAGAAAGTAAAGTTATTTTATCTCCTTATTCTATGTCACCTTATTTATTTTGTTATTTTTATGCTTTACAAAGTTATCATTTCACTAAGACGATTGAGAGGAAAATAAATAAAAGAGGCATTAGCCAGGGAAATAAGTTTCAGAGTGTTTTAGGCTTCTTCTTTTTAGTGTGCTGAGCAATTTTTTTTTTTTTTAGGAAAATAGAATCAATGGTAGTTTGGCATTTAACATTTTCCCATGGGCAGGAAAATTCACTACTAAAAATTTTAGAGTCATTTAAAATTGTAGAAATTTCAGGAAATCCTTGACATCAGGGAAATCAGCTCCTGGGAGCAAGACATCCTAACAACTTGAGATTACCACCTATGAGCAAATAAATGCTTTCAGAAGTGATACATATCAAGAACTCATTGACACTATAGAGACGGTAACATGTGCTGGTTAAAAACGGCTCTGGAATGTTTCTGTTGAGATTTCAGGCTTGGCTGTACTCTACCACTTTCTTGTGTCATCTTACCCAAGTTATTTACATCATCTTAAGTCTCATTTTTCTCACCTGTAAAATGGGGATTATAACAGAATCTACGTGATAGGGTTCCACTAGCCGTAAATCAAATAACATTTCTCTTGCATTTAGTGATAAGAATGATGATGTTGATTTGGTATCTTCTAGATGATGATGTTTATTGTACATGATTGTGTAATTCATATTTAGAGCCATGAAACTGATAATTGATTAAGACTTTGAAGGCAGTGAGTATAGATAGAAAAAAGAAGAGGTCTAAAAAAACTGTTTCAAGCCCACTCCATTTCTAAAATACTGGATCTTGAGGAAGAACCAGCAAAGGAGACTAAACTGAAGCATCCAGTGTGGTAGGAAAAAACCAGGAGTGTACAGTCATGGAAGCAAAGGAAATAAGGTCTTTCAAGAAGGCGTGAATGATCAATTGAGTCAAATACTATTAATAAATCAAGTAAAATGAGGACTACAAATTGATCCCTAGATTTGTCAAAGGAGAAATCTTTGTTGACCCTGACAAACATGATTTTGGTGGATACTATTTGTGTCTTTATGTTATCTTGATCACTTTTGTACAGCCAAAGAACAGGAGAGTTTTTTTGTTCATTACAGTATTTGATCCACATAGGGCCAATGAAATGTGGTTGATGTTCACTGGTAGCTTCTGGGAAAGAAGTTTACATGCTCTTCTCAGTGAGTTAATGGAAAAGACTTCTTTGCCATTGGACATTACCAAGAAACCCAATATCCCTGAGGTTTTGGGTAGATATCTTAGAATCTTGAGATGGAATAGTTTTGCCACAGAAAAATAGAAGTTAGGCAGAAACTAATAACATAACTGAATAGTAATTATCCAAAGTCCAATATTCCTAGTCTTCCCAGAGTCAGCTTGGCTCCAGATGGTTAGATGAGGAAATAAATTCCATTTTTATATAAGCCATATATATTTATTTTTCTGCTACTTGCAACAGAAATATTCCTAATAGTGCAATTTATCAAGGCTGGCATTACATGAGCTGAGGCATAGAAAGGGTAGTGATTACTTGAAGGATTTTGGTCAGTCCATAAAAATAGCTTCAACCATATTCTATCTATTACACATCCTCTTTTTCATTTCTGCTTACTCCCTCATTTTAAAGGTATTCTAATTAATCATATAATTAATTAATTGAAAAACTGTAATTCTGTTCTAAGATTATCATGGAAAGATAGTGATAAAATTTCAATATTTAATTTCCTATCTATTTATATCTTGAATTTATGTGCCTATGTTGAGCCAAGCAGCAATTGGTGTTGGTGAACCATTGAGTGTTAAGATATTGAGTTCTGAAAAGTTTTGACAGAAGAGAAAATGTGGGGCTCTGTCCCAACATGAGCTAGGCATTTGTCTGAAAACCAGACTTAGATACCCTCAAAATAAAGTTTGTGCTTGATGAATGCTGGGAAAAGCCTCAGAGTTCTGTGCACTCCACACATCTAACGTCAACTTGATCTTATATGAAGACTCTTAGTCTGACTTCCACAAGGAGGGGTGTGTGGTGGGCTGAGATTTCTCTATTTCTGAGGATAGGAAAGTGTGAGTAGAAAAATGAGTAGAAAGGTCCTTTTCATTGCTTAGACAGATTCTGTCTGCCTCCATGTTATACAACTCCTCAGCAAGTTAGGTAGCGGATCCTTTGCTTTCCCTCACTTAGGGGACCACTAACACTCCAAAATCTATATCCAGGTCCCCATGAGTCCACAAAGAAAAATAACCTATTAGAATAACAACTTAAAATAAGAAGATCAAAGGATACAGGTACCCAGTGGAATAGAGCTGCTGAGGAGATCAGTTAAACACAGAAATTGAAGAGCATTTCAGTACAGTATACACACACACACACACACACACACACACACACACACACACACAAACACATACCCACACACACAACATCCACCTAACTGTATCTATCTATATTTATATGTAAAAATAAATTTAAATCTAAATATTAATGAGAATCTGAGAATGTGGGGTTTAAGTGCTAAATAAGAATTCTTGAAATTAAACAGATACACTGAAATGAAAGCCTAATAAGTTTAGAATTAAAAGTATTTCACTGAGATCCAAGATGATCGAATAGGAACAACTCTGGAGTGCAGTTCCCAGCCAGAGTGCAGAGGTTGAGTGATCACTATATTTCCAAACAAGTTTTTACTGCCCATAGACCAGGAGATTCCCAGGAGGAAAAGCATCACAAGTCTCCAGCAGGGCTGTTTCAGCCAGCACAGTGGGTGTCCACATAAAAACTCACACAAATCTCGGTGGCCATTTCAACTGGTGCCTGGAATGCCTGGGAGACAGAGTCACCCATTCAACTGAAAGAAAAGGGGCTGAAACTGGGAGCCAGGTGATCTGGCTCAGCAGGTCTCAGCCACACAAAGACCAGCAATCTGAAATGCTCTGGATTGAGAGTTTCACAGCAAGCACAGCTGGACCTGGGATGGTACAGCTCTGTTGGGGGAAGGGCATCTGCCATTACCAAGGCAGTCTGCCACTACCAAGGCAGTCCGCCATTACTGAGGCAGTCCGCCATTACCAAGGCAGTTCTAACTATACCTCTATAAACAAAACCACAAGGAAGTTCACACGGCAGCTGGGCAGAGCCCATGGCAGCTCAGCAACACCTCTGCTGGCAGACTGTGATTAGGCCACCTCCTTGCTGGGCAGGGCATCTCTGAAAAAAGGCAGCAGCACATCAGGAACTTATAAATAAAGCCCCACCTTCACAGGACAGAGCACCAGGAAAAACAAAGGCAGTTATGAGTTCCACTGCTGCAGACTAAAATGTACCTGCCCAGGAGCTCTGAACAGAACAAGGGAGCTCACAACTCAGCACTTGAGCTCCTATAAGGTACTGACTATTTCTCAAGAGGCTTCCCAACCCACATATATCCAAAGAGACAGCTTATAAAGGAGAGCTCAGGCTGACATTGGGTGGGTATCCTTCTGGAACAAAGATAAGAGAAGAAGAAACTGGCAGCAACCCTTACTGTTCTGCAGCCACTGCAGGTGATCACCAAGCAAGCAGAGTCTGGAGTGGACCTCCAGCAGTCCTACACCACAGGGGCCTGACTGTTAGATGGAAAACTAAAAAACAGAAAGAAATAACTTCATCATCAACAAAAAGAGCATCCACTCAGAGACCCCATCTGAAAGTCATCAACCACAAAGACCACAGGTAGATAAATCCACAAAGAAGGGAAGAAACCAGCGCAAAAAGGATGAAAACACCAAAAAACAAGAACACCTCTCCTTCTCCAAGGGAACACAACTCCTCACCAGAAAGGGAACAAGGCTGGATGGACAATGAGTCTGATGAATTGACAGAAACAGGCTTCAGAAAGTGGGTAATAACACATTTCTCTGAGCTGAAAGAACATGTTCTAAGCCGATGCAAAGAAACTAAGAACCTAGAAAAAGGGTTAGATGAGATGCTAACTAGAATAAACAGCTTAGAGAAGAATACAAACAACCTGATGGAGCTGAAAAACACAACACGAGAACTTCACAAAGTATACACAAGTTTCAATAGCTGAATCAACCAAGCAGAAGAAAGGGTACCAGAGGTTCAAGATCAACTCAATGAAATAAAACAAGAAGGCAAGATTAGAGAAAAAAGAGTAAAAAGAAATGAACAAAGCCTCCAAGAAATATGGGATTGTGAGAAAAGACCTAATCTACTTTTTATAGGTGTACCGGAATGTGACAGAGAAAATGAATCCAAGCTGGAAAACACTCTTCAAGATATTATCCAGAACTTCACCAACCTAGAAAGGCAGGTCAATATTCAAATCCAGGAAATACAAAGAACACCACAAAGATATTCCTCAAGAATAGCAACCCCAAGGCACTTAATCATCAGATTCACCAGGGTTGAAATGAAGGAAAAAATACTAAGAGCAGGCAGAGAGAAAGGTCGGGTTACCCACAAAGGGAAGCCCATCAGACTCACAGTGGATCTGTCATCAGAAACCCTACAAGACAGAAGAGAGTGGGGGCTCACATTCAACATCCTTAAAGAAAAGAACTTTCAACCTAGAATTTCATATCTAGCCAAACTAAGCTTCATAAGCGAAGGATAAATAAAATCCTTTACAAACAAGCAAGTACTCAGAGGTTTCATCACCACCAGGCCTGCCTTACAAGAGCTCCTGAAAGAAGCACTAAACAAGGAAAGGAACAACCAGTACCAGCCACTCCAAAAGCATACCAAATGGTAAACAGCATTGGCACAATGAAGAAATTGTATCAATGAATGGACAAAACAACAACCTAGCATCAAAATGTTCAGATCAAATTCACGCATAACAATATTAACCTGAAATGTAAATGAGCTAAATGCCCCAATCAAAAGATACACACTGGCAAATTGGATAAAAAGTAAAAACCCATCACTGTGCTGTATCAAGTAAACCCATCTCATGTGCAAGGATACACATAGGCTCAAAATAAAGGGATGGAGGAAGATTTACCAAGCAAATGGAGAGCAAAAAAAGCAGGAGTTGCAATCCTAGTCTCTGATAAAATAGACTTCAAACCAACAAAGATCAAAAGAGACAAAGAAGGACATTATATAATGGTAAATGGATCAATGCAACAAGAAGAGCTAACGATCCTAAATATATATGCACCCAATACAGGAGCACACAGATACATAAAGCAAGTTCTTAACGACCTACAAAGAGACTTAGACTCCCACATAATAATAGTGGAAGACTTTAACACTCCACTGTCAATATTAGACAGATCAATGAGACAGAAAATTTAAAAGGATATCCAGGACTTGAACTCAGACCTGGAACAAGCAAACCTAATAGACATTAACAGAACTCTCCACCCAAATCCACAGAATACACATTCTTCTCAGCACCACATCACACCTACTCTAAAATTGACCACATAATTGGAAGCAAATCACTCCTCAGCAAATGCAAAAGAACAGAAATCATAACAAAACAGTCTCTCAGACCACAGGGCAATCGAATTAGAACTCATAATTAAGAAACTCAGAACCACACAGCTTCATGGAAACTGAACAACTGGCTCTTGAATATTCACTGGATAAACAATGAAATGAAGGCAGAAATAAAGATGTTCTTTGAAACCAATGAGAACGAAGACACAACATACCAGAATCTCTGGGACATTTAAAGCAGTGCCTAGAGGAAAATTTATAACAATAAATGTCCACATGAGAAGCAAGAAAACATCTAAAATTGACACTCTATCATCAAAATTGAAAGATCTAGAGGAGGAAGATCAAAAAACTCAAAAGCTAGCAGAAGACAAGAAATAACGAATATCAGAGCAGAAATGAAGGAGATAGAGACACAAACACCCTTCAAAAAGTTAATAAATCCAGGAGCTGGTTTTTGGAAAAGATCAACAAAACAGACCACTAGGCAGATTAATATAAAAGAAAACAGAGAAGAATCAAATAGATGCAATAAAAAACGATAAAGGGGATATCACCATGGATTCCACAGAAATATAGACTATCATCAGAGACTACTACAAAAAACTCTATGCACATAAACCAGTAAACCTGGAAGAAATGGATAAATTCCCGGACACTTGCCTCCTCCCAAGCCTAAACCAGGAAGAAGCAGAAACCCTGAATAGACCAATAACAAGGGCTCAAGTTGAAGTGGCAATTAATAGCCTACCACCCAAAAAAAATCCGAGGTCCAGATGAGTTCACAGCCAAAGTCTACCAGACATACAAAGAGGAGCTGGTACCACTCCTTCTGAAACTATTCCAAACAATCCAAAAAGAGGGAATCCTTCCCAAATCATTTTATGAGACCAACATCATTCTGATACCAAAACCCGGCAGAGACTCAACAAGAAAATAAAACCTCAGGCCAATATCCATGACGAACATAGATGCAAAAATCTTCAATAAAATACTGGCAGACCTACTGTAAAAGCACATCAAAAAGCTTATCCATCACAATCAAGTAGGTTTCATCCCAGGGATGCAAGTCTGGTTCAACATACATGAGTCTATAAATGTAATTCACCACATAAACAGAACCAAAGACAAAAACCACATGACTATCTCAATAGATGCAGAGAAGGCCTTCAACAAAATTGAACAGCCCTTTATGCTAAAAACTCTCAATAAAGTAGGTATTGACAGAATGCATCTCAAAATAATAAAAGCTATTTATGACCAACTCACAGCCAATATCATACCTAATGGGCAAAATCTGGAAGCATTCCCTTTGAAATCTGGCACTAGTCAAGGATGCCCTCTCTCACCACTCCTATTCAATATAGTATTGGAAGTTCTAGCCAGAGCAATCAGGCAAGAAAAAAAATAAAGGGTATTCATTTAGGAAAGGAGGAAGTCAAATTTTAGGAAAGGAGGAAGTCAAAAAAATAAAGGGTATTCATTTAGGAAAGGAGGAAGTCATTTAGGAAAGGAGGAAGTCTCTATTTGCAGATGACATGACTGTATATTTAGAAGACTCCATCGTCTCAGCCCAATATCTCCTGAATCTGATAAGCAACTTCAGCAAAGTCTCAGGATACAAAATCAATGTGAAGAAATCACAAGGATTCCTATACACCCATAACAGACTTAAAGAGTGCCAAATCAAGAATGAACTGCCATTCACAATTGCTACTAAGAGAATAAAATACCTAGGAATACAGTTAACAAAGGATGAAAAGGACCTCTTCAAGGAGAACTACAAATCACTGCTCAACGAAATAAGAGAGGACACAAACAGATGGAAAACCATTCCATGCTCATGGCTAGGAAGAATCAATATTGTGAAAATGGCCATACTACCCAAAGTAATTTATAGAGTCAATGCTATCCCCATGAAGCTACCATTGACCTTCTTCACAGAACTGGAAAAAACCACCTTAAACTTCATATGGAACCAAAAGAGAACCCGCATAGCCAAGTCAATTCTAAGCAAAAAGAACAAAGCTGGAGGCATCATGCTACCTGACTTCAAACTATACTACAAGGCTACAGTAATCAAAGCAGCATGGTACTGGTACCAAAACAGAGATATAGAACAATGGAACACTACAGAGGCCTCGGAGGCAACACCATGCATGTACAACCATCTGATCTTTGAGAAACCTGACAAAAACAAGCAATGGGGAAAGGATTCCCTGTTTAACAAATGGTGTTGGGAAAACTGGCTAGCCATGTGCAGAAAGCAGAAACTGGACCCTTCCTGACACCGTACACTACAGTTAACTCCAGATGGATTAAAGACGTAAACATAAGACCTAACACCATAAAAACCCTAGAAGAAAACCTAGGCAAAACTATTCAGGACATAGGCATAGACAAGGACTTCATGACTAAAACACCGAAAGCATTGGCAACAAAAGCCAAAATAGACAAATGGGATCTAATGAAACTCCAGAGCTTCTGCACAGCAAAAGAAACAGTCATTAGAGCGAACTGACAATCAACAGAATGAGAAAAAATTTTTTTCAATCTACCCATCTTACAAAGGGCTAATATCCAGAGTCTACAAAGAACTAAAGCAGATTTACAAGGAAAAACAAACAAACCCATTCAAAAGTGGGCGAAGGATATGAACAGACACTTTCAAAAGGAGACATATATGAGGCCAACAAACATATGAAAAAATGCTCATCATCACTGGTCATTAGAGAAATGCAAAGAGAATGGCGATCATTAAAAAATCTGGAGACAGATGCTGGAGAGGATGTGGAGAAATAGGAACACTTTTACACTGTTGGTGGGAGTGTAAATTAGTTTCACCATTGTGGAAGACAGTGTGGTGATTCCTCAAGGACTTAGAAATAGAAATTCCATCTGAGCCAGCAATCCCATTACTAGATATATATCTAAAGGATTATTAATCATTCTGTTAATAAAGACACATGAACATGTATGTTCATTGGGGCACTGTTTACAATAGCAAAGACCTGGAACCAACCCAAATGCCCATCGATGGTAGAGTAGAGAAGGAAAGTGTGGCACATACACACCATGAAATGCTATGCATCATAAAAAAAAACATGAGTTTGTCTTCTTTGTAGGGACATGGATGAATCTGGAAACCATCATTCTCAGCAACCTGACACAAGAACAGAAAACCAAAAACCACATGTTCTCTTAGGTGGGTGTTGAACAATGGGAACACATGGACACAGGGAAGGGAGCATCACACACTGGGGTCTGTTGGTGGGAACTAGGGGAGGGACAGTGGGGGGTAGGGAGTTGGGGAGGGAAAACATGGGGAAAAATGCCAGATATAGGTGACAGGGATGGAGACAGCAAACCACATTGCCATGTATGTACCTATACAACAACCCTGCATGTTCTGCACTTGAACCCCAGCACCTAAAGTGCAATAAAATATATTTAAAAAAAATAAGAAAACTAAAAACATTTCACTGTGTCAGCAAAATAGAGGAGTAAGTGGAAGAGTGGGATTGGGGTAGAGAGGAGACTGAGGAATAAAAACATTCCAAATTTCTTATCTACTGGGATAAAGCAGAGAAGATAAGCAAGTGAAAGTATACTAAAGAACTTATTTTAGTGGAGTGAGTGGGGTGACAATTAGAAGTGAATGACTTGATGGAAAAAAAAATAGTATCTTGTTTGTAAATAGTAGCAGAGAAATGTGTCTGAGTATGGGCACCAGAGGAGGGATGCATACCATTGAGGTGGCAGATGAATATGCCTCTTTTCAAATGAAGCACAGAGCCTTAATAGCAAAAATTAATTTAAGACATAGAGAGGACTCTGTTTGGGTCCCCTTTCACGAACACTCCCTTCATGGAAGCCGTCTTTCTCCTGGATTTTCCCTCTGGAGTCCCCTTCCACAGTCTCTCGTGGAAGCCTGTCTTCTCCTCCTAAATTACATCTCTCTCTATTCCCTAACACTCTCGTGGAAGCTATTTTCCTCTCCTAGAGTCCATCTTTCTGAATTTCTTCACTTAGTGTGAGAGTTAGCTGTTTCTTTCTCTCTCCTTCTCCTGTTTCTCTCTCTCTTTAAATTAAAAAAAAAGAACAGAAATTGAAAAGAACAATCAACAAACTCAATTTAAAAATAAACAAGAGCCACTGCACTGTAGCCTGAGTAACAGAGCTAGATTTTGTTTCTAAAATATATATTAATATTATACATATATATTTTACATATTGTATTTATATCTTTATATATTTTTAAATATAGAGAAAACTTTATAGCTTATAACTCTTAAATGGAGAATTGAATATCTATATTTATATATAGATATGAATAATAAAAAGGTATGAATAATAAAAATATATGAATAATAAAAAGGTGATCAAAATATTGTAACTACTTTCAAATTTGTAAACATACTTTTTGCTAATTATTAAATCAAAGTGGATATCA
This sequence comes from Plecturocebus donacophilus, assembly GCA_004027715.1. NCBI lineage: Eukaryota > Metazoa > Chordata > Mammalia > Primates > Pitheciidae > Plecturocebus > Plecturocebus donacophilus. The sequence continues at coordinate 24,405 of PVKP010023945.1, read as the reverse complement.
AAATTAAAGTGAAAATCACATAAAGCAATAAAAAGAACACACTATAAAACCTGGTGAAAGCTGCACACAAAGGAAAATTTATAGCCTTAAGTCATTATTTTCTAAAAAATAAACTTTAAAGACACTAAACATTCAAATTAAAATAAAATAAATAGCAAATACTGAAACAAGGAAAAGAGAATTTGTAAATATAAAAGTTGAAAGTAATGAAACAAAAACTAAAAATCTAAAAAGAATAGATACATTTAAAAGCTAGTTATTTGAAAAGATCAATAGACTAAATAAATCCTTTGTAAGTTTCACTAAAAGAAGAAAAATGAGAGAAAGCAGAATGTCAGAGACTGGGAAGAAGGTATCAAAAAGGAGACAATGATAAAAATAGAAAGGAATAGATCCTTTCACCACCATGTAATGTCCCTCTTTGTTTCTTATGATCTTTGTTGCTTTAAAGTCTGTTTTATCAGAGACAAAAATTGCAGCTTTTGCTTTTTTGTTGTTGTTTTATTTTTCACTATCCATTTTGTTGGTATGTCTTCCTCCATCCCTCTGTTTTGAGTCTTTGTGTATCCTTGCATGTGAGATGGGTCTAGATACAGCATACGGATGGGTTTTAGCTTTTTATCCAATTTGCCTGTCTGTGTCTTTTGATTGGGGCATTTAGTCCATTTAAATTTAGGATTAATATTGATATATGCGAGTTTGATACTGCCATTTAATGCTAGCTGGCTGTTTTGCCCATTAGTTGATGTAGATTCTTCATTATGGTGATGCTCTTTACCTTTTGGTATGGTTTTGGAATGGCTGATACTGGTTGTTCCTTTCTATGTGTAGTACTTCTTTCAGAAGCTCTTGTAAAGCAAGCCTGGTGGTGATGAAATCTCTGAGTACTTGCTTGTTCCCCAAAAATTTTATTTTTCCTTCACTTATGAATCTTAGTTTGGCTGGATCAACGCAACAAGAAGAGCTAACGATCCTAAATATATACGCACCCAATACAGGAGCACCCAGATACATAAGGCAAGTTCTTAATGACTTACAAAGAGACTTAGACTCCCACACAATAATAGTGGGAGACTTTAACACTACACTGTCAATATTAGACAGATCAACGAGATAGAAAATTAACAAGGATATCTAGGACTTGAACTCAGACCTGGAACAAGTAAACTTAACAAATATTTACACAACTCTCTACCCCAAATCCACAAAACATACATTTTTCTCAGTGTCACATTACATCTATTTTAAAAGTGACCACATAATTGGAAGTAAATCACTCCCCAGCAATTGCATAGCATCTCACAGGTTTAAATAAAATATTGGTTGGCTGCTTGTTTGTTATTTTCATCTCTTATTCCTTCCTGTCTCCATTGTTAAGCACAATTATTGGCATAAAAGAGGTTTTTAATACCCATTTTTAGACTGCATTCTAGCCTGGGCAATAGAACAAGAATCCCATTCTCTCTCTCTCTTCTTTCTTTCTCTCTTTCATTCTTTTTTTTCTTTCTTTGGCTCTTTCTTTCTTTCTTCTTTTCTCTCTTATTAAAAAAAATAGAAAAGAATAAAAGAATTATAAGAAAATAACATGCAATTTGGCTGCATCAAATTTGGAAATCTGTATTAAAGGAACATTTTTCCAGCAATATATAAATAATCAAAATCAGTTTAAGGAAAGGAAAACATCAATACATTAATTAGCAAACAAAAGATTAGAAAATTGTTTAAATTAGAAAATTATTTATTACTAACTGAATAAATCACCAGTACCAGATGGTTTCACAGCTGAATTCTATCTAATCTTCTTAACAAATATTTAAACCATTCCAGGCATAAGCAAAAGATTAAATGCTGCCCAACTAATATTATGAAATTAGCACTCTTAAATATCAAAATATGATTTAAACAGTAGCAAAACTCACCTATAAAGATATATTCAAAATATTAACAGAATTAGCAAATAAAGTCTATCCTCTAAGATCAAGTATAATTTATTCATTTATTTCTGAGACAGGATCTCACGTCATCCAGGCTGGAGTATAGTGGCTTAGTCATGGCTTCTCATAGCCTCAACCTCCCAGAATCAAGCAGTCCTCCCACCTTAGCCTCCCAAGTAGCTGGGACCACATGCATGAGCCACCACATGCATGACCCACTACATGCAGCTAATTATTTTTATTTTATTCTTGTAGAGATGGGGTCTCCCTGTGTTGTCCAGGCTGGTCTCTGACTCCTGGGTTCAAGTCATCATCATGCCTTAGCTTCTCAAAGTGCTAGGAATATAAGCATGACCCATCACGCCCAGTCACAAGAATAATTCTATTCTAGTAATGAACTGTTTAATGTCAGAAAATCTAGCAACATAATCCATTAAATAACAGTTAAATAGAAAAATATTTTAGTTATGTCAATAGAAAATGAAAAACTCAAAATTCAGCAGCCATTTCTAAGTAAAGTACCAATAAAAATAAAAATAGAAGAAAGCTACTTTAAAATGTTACCTAAAGTAAAGAAAACATATTAAATATTATTCTAAATTGCCAAATGCTAAAATAATTTCAATTAAAATCACAAATCAGAGAGGAATTTTTATCACATTGCTATACAATATTGATATGGAGTATGTAACAATATGAAAATACTGCTAACAATAAAATTATTAATTTGAACAGTAGGAAAAATAACATTTTTTGAAGTTTGAATTGTTTAACAAAAGAGTCTCAAAAAGGCAAAACACAAAAGAAACACTATTAGAATTATTAAGAAATTTTTTAAAGGTGCCTGGATACTTCATAAATATAAAACAATCAATTACATTTTTCTATCCATAATAAGCATTTAGATATGAAAGTGTAAAAAACAGTGAATATCTTATAAACATAACAATATTGTCATATCTATGAGGATTTGAGGAAAAATTTTAAGAATACAATAAAAATATCATTGCAGTACATAAAGCAAGATCTAAACAAATGGAAAGGTATATTGTATTTTTAAATGAAAAGACTTGATATCGTATAAATATTATTACCAAAGTATTAGAAATTTATTACAATTCCAGATAGAATTTCCACTATTTTTCTTTTAGTTTAAAATATTTTTAATGTTTTCTTGGAAGAAAAAATAGATGCTTCAGAAGGGCCAAGGAATATTTCTAAAAGAAAAGTGAGAGGGGACTTGACTTTCCAGGTGTCAGAATCTTTAGCTAAAATTTGAAATCAAATCAGCATGATATCAATCAAGAAACAGACAAATAGATGATTGCACAATATGGGGAATCTATAATATATCTGGTTGCATCAGAAAATTTAATACATTCTACTTCAAAGTCAGTATTTTAATTTAGTGGTAAAGACTGGGTTATTTAATAAGTCATACCACCTAATATGACCACTCATTTAGAAGAAAATAAAGTTGGATACCTGTCCCACACTTCATTTAAAAATAAACTTCAAATGATTTTTTTTAAAAAAACTTGTATATTAAAAAAAATCCTAGAAGAAAATTAGAAGACTCTGCACATAACAGGTAGAGAAAATCCTAACAAAATGAGAAAATTAGAATTTACAAAGAAAAAGTATACTAGACTACAAAAAAAATTGCAAATTTTTTATGACAAAAGATAACATAAAGATAATTAACAACTTTTCTATAAAACTACCCCTCAAATTACAAATGTCCATTACCTATAATATATAAGGAGCTCTTGCAAATTGATAACAAAATGGTTAACAAAAATTTAAAAACAAAAATGAATAAAAATAGGAATAGGCAATTATACAAGAGCAAATCATATGGATAATAAACATCTTAGAAAATTGCTCACCGGCAGTTAAAAGGATTCAAATTGAATTAGGAAGGAGATAGCACTTCGTAACACTCAACCTGGTAAAAATGAAACAATATACGCATTACTTGTGAGAATAAGTGGAAGCAACCACTCTTCTACATTGCTGAAGGAAATATTTATTACAATACTTTCACTAATGTTTATTCAAATTTAAAATACATATAATTTTGACCTTCAGTTTCATCCTGAGAATATGACCCATAAGAAAAAAGAACACAAGAGCATAAGGATGTGTACAGTAGGGTGTTTACTATAGCATGGTGTGCAATGATGAAAAAAATGAAAATAAGATAATTTTCCAGCAAAAGGAATGATTAAATAAAATAGCAATACACACTGTGGAACATTATTAAAACACTTAGAAGAAATTTAGTTAGAACTGAGCCAAATTCCTTAGAGGGAATTGCATGAGATATTATCAAATGAGAACAGCAAACTGATAAGAGGTGCATATATTATGTTCCACTGTAAATTCATGACAAGAAAACTATGTATGTATATGTACATGTAAATACATTCATATGTTTCCAATTATTATATGAGTATGGATAATTGATATATCCTAAGTTGTTTATATGAATTTCCCTGGTAGCACAAGTGGGAGAGTATGAAAGGAGATGCAAAATTAATGGGATAAGGGGAAAATAATAACAATAAATTTATTATAGAAAAAATGTACAATTCTATTATGCATTTATGTAAATCTTATATGTGTGTGTCAGTATATGCCTAAAAATAATTTAAAATCAAATTTCAGAATACTGGGACTGCATTTCCCAAACTGTATTCCACAGAATGTTAACAGTCTAAGACATATTCTTATCTATCCTTAATAAATGGCCTCCCCCATTAGAAACTCAGGAAGTCCTGTGAGATACCACCTGATCCTCAAAAATACAATAGCTTTCTTTCTGCAGCTAAAGCAACACTTACCAATTACTTACGTCTTTTATTCAATAACTATATACGCTATATAGATAGCTTATCTAATTCAGGATTTACTGCATTAAAATGTATGGCAATGCAGAGGCTACGTCTCTAAAAATTTGTTTTTTAATTAGTTGGGAGTAATAGTGTGCACATGTAGTTACAGTTACTCAGGAGGCTGAAGCAAGAGGATTGCTTAAGCCCAGGAGTTCAAGGTTGCAGTGAGCTAAGATCGCACCACTGCATTCCAGCCTGGGTAGTACAGCAAGACTCTGTCTCTGAAAACAAAACAAAACAAAACAAAACAAAACAAAACAGTGTATGAATCTAAAAAGGGAGAGAGAGTCTACGAATAAAAGGATTATGAGGATTTGTGGATAAAGGAACTGGGCATCACTGAATAACAAGATGTCAAATCTAGAACAACATCTCACAGACAACTAATCTAGATTTCTAATTTTATCAATGGGTAGTGAGGCTTACAGAGGTGTGGATGACTTCCCAGAGCCACACAGCTGATGACTGGTGGTGCAAAAGCTCAAACCCGGGATTCTTGGCCCAGAGCTTTTTCTGCCACATTCTACTCTCTTGTATAGAATTCTGGCTTTGTCTTTTACTGACTGAGTGACCCTGGATGGTCTCTTGGGATCATAGTTTTCTTTTCTGTAAAATGCACCTATTTCTTAGGATTGGCTTGAGGAGTCAATAAGCTTTAACTTACAAGGTTTTTGTCTCTGTGCTTGGAACATAGTTAACCCTTGGCTATTGCTACTGCCCTTAAACCATCCCTATCCTTCTATATTCTATCTCAGTATGATCTTGCTAGTGGCAGAAATGAGCATATAGAAATGACTTGGCATCTCTCTCTGGCTGCCTGAGGGAGGAGAAAAGGAGAGAGAAACAGGTAGGAGGGAGAAGAAGGAGGAGATTAGGAGAAAAGAAAGTGAGAAAAAGAGAAAGAGAGAGAAGCAGTGAAAGAGCAAGAAGGAAGTGGTGAAGGAGAAGCAGGAGAGAGAGGGAAAAAAAAAACAAGTGGAAATTCTGTTCCTAGCTCTTTATGGCCTCTGTGTAATGAACAATGTGACACATTGGAATGAATGAATGAATTTATTTTTAGAGTTGTGTTTTCAAAAGTTATAGTATTTAGCAGTGAGACCAATTTTTCTGCCTGTTTATTACATGGAAAACAAAGACAACATTTAAGTGATATACACAATGATACTTTATTTTTTGATTCTGCACAGTCATTAAATTCTTTTCCTGGAAAAGCTATTATTAACAGTGCTAATTGTAGTTCAGCACAGCAGCTCTCAATGGCTGTCAAGTTTAGAAGGGTGTTTTTCAGTAAGCTTTTGAAAGTCCTAATTAATGGGAAATTAGAAGGCTGTTTTTCAGTAAGCCTTTGAAAGTCCCAATTAGTGGGAAAAACCAGACTCTCATAGTTTCTTACATAAACTCTTAAAGCATAAAAGATATTTGATGAAACCATAATACCAAATGATAAAAATTATTTTTTCAATCAAATAAATGTGGTTTATACAACCAGAAATACTAAACAAGACAATAAATGGACTAAAATATATACTATATCTAAAACACTATTAGTGCTTTTATCAGAATATCTATTTTTCCCCTCTCATCAAAAAGAAATAAGTAGCTTTGAATATTATGAGGGGTCTTAAAAAAGTTTATGCAAAATTCATATTATGAAAAAACTACAAATGGATTTTAAAATTTTTTTTGCACAAAAGTAAACTTGCCATAACTTGTTATAACACATCTAGGATCTAGTTTGAGGCACTAAGAATGACAAGACATCAGCTTCAAAAGAGCCCTTATCAGAACAACATGAATTCTACTAAAATTAGGGTGAGAACAAACATCAAATTTATGATGAAGCTTGGATGGGAAAGAGTGAAATTACTGATGTTTTGCAAAAAGTTTATGGGGACAGTGCCTCAAAGAAATCAGCAGTATACAAAAGGATAACTCGTTCTAAGAAAGGACAAGATGATGTTGAAGGTAAAGTCTCCAGTGGCAGACCATCTGCACCAATTTGGGAGGAAAATTTTAATTTTGTTTATGCCCTAATTGAAGAGGATTGATGATTAACAGCCTAAATAATAGCCAACACTATAGACATCTCATTGGTTCAGCTTACACAATGCTGACTGAAAAACTAAAATTGAGTATAATTCTCACTTGATGGGTGCCAGAGACACTGGGCTCAGATCAGTTACAGACAAGAAAGAGCACAGCTTGCAATGGAAATTTTAAACAAGTAGGATCAAGGCCCTGAAGGATTTCTTCAAAGAATTGTAACAGGAGATGAAACATGGCTCTACCAGTGTGATCCTGAAGACAAAGCACAATCAAAGCAATGGCTACAAGATGTGGAAGTGGTCCAGGCAAAGCAAAAAAGCAAAGGTCATGGCAACAGTTTTGGGAATGCTCCAGGCATTTTACTTGTTAACTTGCTGGAGGGCCAAAGAATGATAACATCTGCTGGTTATGAGAGTGTTTTGAGAAAGTCAGCCAAGATTTAATAGAAAATGCATGGGAAAGTTTCCCTGGAGAGTCTTCCTCCACCATGACACTGCTCCTGCTCATTCCTCTCATTAAACAAGGGCAATTGTGTGAGAGGTTCAGTGAGAAATCCCTAGGCACCCACTTTATAGTCCTTATTTCACTTCTTCTCACTACTTTTTGTTTTCTAATCTTAAAAAAAAAAAATCTTTAAAATGCACTTACTTTTCTTCAGTTTATGATATAAAAAGACTTCATGGACATGGTTAAATTCCCAGGATCCTCAGTTCTCTAGGGATGAACTACATGACTGATATTATCACTTACACAAGTGTCTTGAATTTGATGGAGCTTATGTTGAGAAATCAAGTTGAAACTTTTTACCTTTATCTTTTAATTCCATTTTTCCACAAAATTTTTGAAGTTCTCTCTGATACAATTTAAGTTCTGTTGTACTTAATTAACTTTAAAAATATTACAAAATTTTTCAAATACTTATAAGTTGAAAGAATTTTACAGCGAAGACCTATACCATCAGCCCCTAGATTCTAGTATTAACATCTTAACTATCTTGTTTTATTCCGCAACAACCAATCCCTCCATTCATCCATTCATCCATCTTATTTGCTGTATGCACTTCAAAATGAATTGAAATATCAGTTCATTTTCCCCCTATCTCACCAAGTATTAGTGTTATTTGTTTGTTTTTATTAAACATGAACAACAAACACATTTATCTACATTGCAGAAGATTGTCAAATGCAGGGCACATAGATTTGGTGTAGGAGCTAGTTCCTGCAAATACGGTTTTCTGCCCATAGCTAGAAAATACACAGAGAAATAGTTAAGTAACATCTTGGAGTCTCTGGAAAAATGATCCTGCATTTCCAAGATGAGGAGGAAGGGCAGTAAGTATATTTTTCCTTAGAGTCTTTCTTCCTGTGAACTTATCATGGACTCCTGTAAACACAAGCCAAATCCTCTGATTTCTCAGTGAGGAAAAGAATGTTTAAAAATTCTGTTACTTAATATTTGAGTGATAGAAAAATTATAAGGAAGAAACAAAAAGCCCCTGAAACCTATCACTGTTAATATTGGGGTGACTATCCTGACCCACTCATCTCCATTCATTCATTTATTCATTCTTTCTTTCATTCAGTAAATAATTTTTGAGTGCTTACTATGTGCCATGGACACACAGTGCATGTCCTGAAGGTGCTAGTCAGCGAGTCTAGTCACATGTAAGGTGGTAATAGGTGCTATGAAGAAAAATAGAGTTTGTAAGTGTTAGAGAGTAAAGAACATATTATTTTAAATGGGATCATCAGGGAAATCTTCTCTGATGAGGTAACATTTGAGCAGTGGCGTGGACGGGAGGGTGGGAAGATGGAGTTATATGGACAAAGGGGACAGCAAGTACTAAAGTTGTGAGGTGAGATCGTGTTCAGGATGTTTGGGAAATGGCAGGCAGACCCAATGGGACAGTATGACATGAGAAGCCAGATCTTACTAAGATGGAAATCTGAGGCAGACTATTGATCAGAGGAGGGTCGTGATATGATTAACTTTTCAAAGAAACTTTCTGGCTGCTGCGTGGAGGATGGGATATAAGAAGGCAAATCACACACTGGGGTCTGTTGAGGAGAGGAGGTTGGGGAGGGATAACATGGGGAGAAATGCCAGATATAGGTGATGGGGGGATGGAAGCAGCAAATAACTTTGCCATGTATGTACCTATGCAACAATCCTGCATGATCTGTACATGTACCCCAGAAGCTAAAGTACAATTAAAAAAATAAAATAAAAAACATAAAAAAAGAAGGCAAAGGTGAACAGACACTTTTCAAAAAAAGACATATATGCAGCCAACAAACATGAAAAAATGCTCATCATCATTGACGATTGGAGAAATGCAAATCAAAACCACATTGAGATACCATCTCACGCCAATTAGAGTGGCGAACATTAAAAAATCTGGAGACAACAGATGCTGGAGAGGATGTGGAGAAATAGGAACACTCTTACACAGTTGGTGGGAGTGTAAATTAGTTCAACCACTGTGGAAGACAGTGTGGCAATTTCTCAAGGGTCTAGAAATAGAAATTCCATTTGACCCAACAATCCTATTACTGGGTATATATCCAAAGGATTATTAATCATTCTATTATAAAGGCACATGTACATGTATGTTCACTGCAGTGCTGTTTACAATAGCAAAGACCTGGAACCAATCCAAATACCATCAATGATAGACTGGACAAAGAAAATGTGGCACATATACACCATGGAATACTATGCAGACATAAAAAACGACGAGTTTGTGTCCTTTGTAGAGACATGGATGAATCTAGAAACCGTCATTCTCAGCAAACTGACACAAGAACAGAAAACCAAATACTACATGTTTTCACTCATAGGTGGGTGTTGAACAATGAGAACACTTGGGCACAGGAAAGAGAACAACACTCACTGGGCTAGGTGTTGGGGTGGAGGGGAGGTGGGGAGGACGGGGAGGGATAACACGGGGAGAGATAACACGTGGAGAAATGCCTGATGTAGGCATCGGGGGCAGGGGAAATGGAGACAGCAAACCACCATGGCATGTACATACCTACGCAACAATCCTGCAGGATGCAGGATGTGTACATGCACCCCAGAGCCCAAAGTACAGTAAAACAAATAAAGAAGGCAAAGGTGGGACAGGCACGGTGGCTCACGCCTGTAATCCCAGCACTTTGGGAGGCCGAGGTGGGCAGATCACTTGAGCTCAGGAGTTCGAGACCATCCTGTCCAACATAGTGAAATCCCATCTCTACAAAAATTACAACAATTAGCTGGGTGTGGTGGCGCTTGTCTGTAATCCCAACTACTTGGGAGGCTGAGGCATGAGAATTGCTTGAACCCAGGAGGCAGAGGTTTCAGTGAGCCAAGATCAAGCCACTGCACTTCAGCCTGGGTGAAAAAGCAAGGCTCTGTATTGAAAAAAAAGAAAAAAAAAAAGACAAAGGTGCAAAAGGTGAAAGACGGAAATCAGAGAGAAGATTCTAGCAGGAATCTAAGTGAGAGACAATGGTGCTGGGGCAGTGTAAGTAGTATATGCATATACACATATAGTCACATATTTTCATGATTTCCCATAATGGGACCATATTTACACTGTATGTGTTGTACAAACTTGTCTTATTGACTCCTTTGGCTTTTGCTTATCTCTCCCATGACCTTGTTTTCCATTCCATACCCCGCTGCTCCTCCCTTCCAGTAAATAATAGAAAAACCTAGCCAGGTATACCATCAGTCATATTTCTCTGCATTTTCATAAACTATGAGAGGAGGGCTTTTTTAAAAAAATGCTTTGCTTTAGATAAATTGAACCATAGTTTCTTACTCTTCTCTATGAATTGCCAATATTTTTTGCTAACTTTTTATTTGGTTGTCTTTTTCTTACTTCATAAATATAGGTGCTGATTCTTTTTGTGTCATTATGTGTATTCTACCTTTATATATAGTTTTATGTATTTTGTCATAATTTTAAAATATTATGTATAACCAATTATATCTATCTCATAGTTTCTGGGCTGCCTGTCTTTAAATCTCCTTCTTTAAGCCATACATATATTCCAAAGTTTCTTCTAAAACTTACTTTTTGTTTTTGCTGATTATAATGTGAAATACAAACTCAATTAATATCTAATTCTGTATACAATCTCCACTTTGAATGCCTACAATTTTGTTTCATGTTTGTTTTTAATTATCACACCACTCAGATTGCCATTGCAAAAGTCATCAATTACTATCCTAGAAAGTGTTGACCTCTCCTGTGTTATGGTTAACTGTGTGCATGCCTCCTTTCCTCTTCTACAATGTAAGCCCCTTGAGGACAGATACCTCGCCATGCATCTTTATGTCCCTGTGCTGGTCCTGAGCTTGTTTGCCGATGGGTCATTTCTCATCTTCTGCTCTGAGTCTAGGAGATGCCCGGGAAGAGGGTTGCTGTCTGCTTTCTGCTGTCTGCTTTTTCTCTGCTCTCTCATCAACTGTCTCAGCTGGCTTCAATTACTAGGAGGCAGTAGTTAAAGACTGAAGAGTAGGAGAGAAAGAGAAGCCAGGGCATTCCTCCTCTCTCACTGAGTCATCCAGCTTCTCTGGAGACAGCCCATTCTCCTCCATGATCCCAGTTCTTGCTCAGGACAGCCTACTGTAGTTCCAGGATCTACCTGTAACTTGGGTCTCTAAGCTTCTGTATAACAGCCTCCTTCCTCTGTACCCCAAGATGGTAGTGCCTTTCTGCTGTTGCTAATCTTGATTAACCTCATTACCTCTTCTTTGGCTTCTCAGCTTTACCATCACTTGTATAACCCAATTCCCTGCTGTAAATTCTCTATAGTTTTTTAGTTGAGCCCTGACACACCCTCCAACAGATTTAGTCATGTGCTTTGATTAGAGAAAAAGCTCAAATAAATATATAGTTTTTAGTTTGTTGGTTTTGGTTTTTTTGAGACAGAGTCTCACCCTGTTGTCCAGGCTATAGTGCAGTGGCATGGTCTTGGCTCACTGCAACCTCTGTCTCCCAAGTTTCAAGCAATTCTCCTGCCTTAGTCTCTGGAATAGCTGGGATTACAGATGTGTGCCACCACACCTGGCTAATTTTTGTATCTTCAGTGAGGCAAGGTTTCGCCATGATGCCCAGGCTGGTCTTGAATTCCTGACTTCAAGGGATCTGTGGTCTTCATTCCCAAAATGCTGTGTTTACAAGCATGGGCCACTATGCCCGGCCTAAACAGTTTTTTAAAGCAATGGTTATGATGGCTTTCCACACTGTAGCACAATTACTGGAAACTTTTCATTCTTACCTATTCGACTGCATATGCAATATCATTGACCAAAATTGCTGAGTGTCACATAACCACTACCTCCAATTATAGTATTCAGTTTCCCCATCACTATAGCTATCCTCATTAACAGATTTTGTAGACTCTGGACTTAGTTCAGAGTTTCTTTGTTCTTCATTGCCACTCAACAGCATCTTTCAACCTATTTCTACTAAATGTATAAATTATTGAAATCTTTCCTCTTCAGGCTTCCATACGCTCTACTATCTAATCTGACCTGTCAACACTTATGAACTGACTCAGCAAATTTTGATTGAGAAGAGAGTATCTGCTAAGCATTATGCAAAGCAAAACTATAAGGGTCACCAAGATATAGTCACTCTGAGATCTCAGTCAGCTGGCAATTGGCAATTATAATGCTATGTGACAAAGGGTATTGTGGTAGGCAGAATTCTGAGATGGCCCTCAAGATCCCCTATCCCTGGTATACACACCCTGTGTAATCTCTTCCTCTTATGTGTGGACAAGACTTACAGATATAATTGGATATTTGCTCCCTTGCTTAGGTTACATTATATGACAAAGGTAATGAACAGTCACTCCTGTGATTACATAATGTTACTCTGTCATAGAAGGCAGTGAAGAGAGATTCTCCCAGTAGCCTTGAAGAAGCAAATTGCCATATTAAAGAGAGGGCCATGCAGCAAGGACCAGCACTGAGAGTGGGCCCCGGACAACAGCGTCAAGAAAACAGAGACATCAGTCCTACAGCTGCAAGGAGATGAATTCTGCCAACAAGCTGAGGGAGCTTGGAAGCCAACCTTTCCCCAGTCAAGCCTCCAGATAAGGACACATCTAGCCAACATCTTGATTTTGGCCTTCTAAGACCCTGAGTAGAAGACATAGCTAAAGCATTCTGAACTCCTGATCCAGAGAAACTGTGAGATGATAAATTTTGTTTTGTAGAGCTGTTATGTTCATGGTAATTTATTACACAGATGTAGAAAACAAAAACGGATTTGATGAGGTAAGCAGACACCAAAACTGGGACCTACAAAAAAATACCTAACTCAGTCTCTATGGTCAGGGATGAATTCCTAAAGGAAGATGTAAAGCTGAGACCTGAAGACTCCACATAGATTAGCCCAGCGAGGGAGAGGGGAATAGGAAAAAGTGGGAGAAAGAGGTATTCCAAACATAAAACCCTGGAATTGAGTTTAAGAGAGAGCAAAAGACAGAGAGAGGGAGCTTGACCATGAACTCTTCTTTAGATCTCTAGTAGTTTGCTAGTTACCTCTGGCTCTAAGCCATGTTGAAACCATATCCTGTAGGATTCCTTAGCCTATGCTTCTGTTTCATCCAACCACTCTCATCTCGTTCTATCATCTTATTCTGTACCCTAGCCACTAGCCTTCGTTTGTGTTGGAAAAGATCTGTGCTTTTTGTTTGTTTGGTTGGTTGGTTTTGTTCATTGTAACTCCTATCCAAGATAGTTTGCCAGAAATATCTTAGGCACAGAGAACAGCTTCCTTGACTCGCAATAGGGCTCCTCCATCTGAAATACTTCTTCTTAGTCAGCAGCTCTCTGCCTGGCATCCCATGCCTCATCCTCAACTATGAGTTTCTGTAATGATGGTGCACATTTCTGCCTATGGTATCCCTTGTTAGCATTCCTCTTCCTCAACTTCTTGAGAGATAGGACCATATCCAGTTTATGTTCCATCTTACTGTAGTTTCTATTATCATGTCATGCACAAACATCGGCTGACTGGCAGCTTTATTTCCTTGCAAGTCAGATTCAATGAGAGGCTGGGCTTTTCAAAATAGAAAGCCAATCTCTCACACCCCTAGCCTCCAGACTCCCATCTGGAACTTCTTTCTTCTTGAGAAAGAAGTATATATGCTTGCTTCCACTCCCTTGAGGGTTAGAATAACAATAAAAATATATTTCTTGAGTAAGGACTCAAGAAATATATTATTACTTGAAAATAGATAATAATTCTCAAATAATAATAGGCATAATAGAGAAATTGGCAATAGACTAGGATTTCATTGTTGCCTTTAATACCAACCAAGTAAGTGTATAGCTAAGCTTGTTTGAGTGCATATTATTTGGTCCCCATTGTATAAAGCACTTTATGAGGATGACCTTATCCCATTCTCACAGTAAACCTATGGCTATAAGAAGTATTTCCGATTATACAGACAAAGAAATGAAAACATAGAGAAAGATGTAGTAAGTGGCAAAGCAGACACTCTCCCCAGCTCTCTGTGCCTAGCGCCCACGCACTTCACCACTGTAGTCTCCTCAGGTCTTAACTTGGTCATTACTCCACACAGAAAGTCCTCCCTGACCAAGGCCGTAACCAAATAATGTTGAGCCTGGGAAGCAGTTTCTTCCTCAGGAGATTTCACATGCTAACACAGAGCTAGGGACTGCACTGAGACTGCTTAAATTTCAATCACTGCCATTTACCAACCTGATGATCTTAACCCATCAAACTCAATTACTTCATTTGTAAAGTATGGATCATAATAACCATCTCATGAGGTAGCTGTGGGAATTCAATGAAATAATGGATGTAAAGTATTATATTATTGCTATTATTCTGATCTTCAAGAGAGCAGAAGCAGACATATATACTTAGAGTAATGCATTTCCTGCTAGTAAAAGAACAAAAACCTTCTTGACAAGCATTCTTTTCCAGCCATTAAGATGACGAATGTCAGATATTCTGTAAGTTGAAATGTTCCTCTGAAATATTATCTTAAGGTACTTTTAAAATTATTTCTAATAGGGGAAAGGACTGTTAGTGTTTTTACCATCATGATTTTTAATGGTGAACTTTAAACAACATTGTTGTAAACTAAGAAATACTTCACTTGATTCCAAAATCTACAGTAACTTTGCATTAAAGTAAATAGAATGGTGTTCAAGATAAAAACTTGGAGCAGCTGTATACTCAATGCATCAGAGAGGGAGCAGTATGTTCACAGCGACAGGTGGAGTTGGCTTTTTCATTATTTTCCACGTAGTTTATGAAGGACAAACCTCACAATTTCAGAGCTCCAGTACTTCTCAGATAAACACTGGAAATAGTGACTATAATTCATAATAGAGATTTCCTTTTCTTTAACATACAGATGTGGAGAGAAATTTTCAGCATTTTAATCTTTTCTAAATATGGTCTCTTTTAATACAGTGGTAAAGGACTTGACCGAGAGCCAAGAGATGTGGGCTTCAATGCTGTCTCTGCCTTAACTAGTTGTGTGGGCTTGGCAAGTGGCACCACCTCACTGGACTCGGCATCCTTATCTTTACAAATGAGAGGATTGGGAGCTGGGCGCAGTGGCTCATGCTGGTAATCTCAGCACTTTGGGAGGCTTAAGGCAGGCGGATCACTTGACATCAGCAGTTCAAGGCCAGCCTGGCCAACATGATGCAACCCTGTCTCTACTAAAAAGACAAAAAAAAAAAAAAAAAGCTGGGTGTGGTGGCAGGTGCTTGTAATCCCAGCTACTCAGGAAACTGAGGTGGGAGAATCCCTTGAATCTGGCTGACAAGAGGTTGCAGCGAGTCGAGATCTCCGTCTCGACTGGAGTGCCATGGCACTCCAGCCTGGGCGACAGAGCAAGACTCTGTCTCAAACAACAACAATAATAACAAAAAATACAAATGAAAGGATTGGGGAGCCCAACTGGAAGACCCTATGAGTTCCTTCCAGCTTTCTATCCAGTGGAATAAACAACATGGTATCTCCTGTTTACTCACTTTGGCATCTTTTATTTTTAAAGTGGACAATCACCTTCAAAATATAATAGCTGTATTAAATGAAACCAGGCACTGTGAAAATGTGAGTTTAAAACATCTTGGAAAGGCATCTTGGTCGCCACTGACTGAAGGAAAGCAGACTGCAATTAGCAGCCACAGTCAATACAAAATTAAGTGATATGGAAGAGTATTTACATAGTTTCCTAGGCATAGAAATGAAACTTTACAGTAGAATTGTATTTCAAAATATTTAACAACTAGGTGAAAACATAAAGCAAAGTATATTATAAATAAAAGATATTTTACATGCAAATATCAGTTGTAGCAAGCAAAGTCTTCCTACAAATTATTTTTAAACATTCAAGTCAGATTTTAATTTTATAACAGCTAAAATTTCCAATGAGCTTACATATGTTTGTATAATACTAAAATATCTAAAATATGTAAGTTATTGCAAACAGCCTTAATGAATTTCAAGGCATTATACATTTTTTTAAAAGTAGGCTTCTGTGAAAGTATTTCTCCAACCTAGCTGTACATTCTTGCTTCAGGAAACTGTACAAATTCAGGGAAACACATTAACCTTTTCTGCTTCAGTTTTATTACTTCTGAAATCGGAATACAGTAACATCATAGTCCTCTAAATCTCCATAGAAGAGTAGTATGCTCTACCGAGGTGGATTGGAAATAGGAATTAGGCGTACCTATCAATGGTTTAGCACAGGGGTCCCCAACCTTCAGGTCACAGATTGCTACCTGTTCGTGGCCTGTTAGGAACATGGCCACACAGCAGGAGGTGAGCAGTGATCAATCAAGCAGAGCTTCATCTGTATTTACAGCCACTCCCCATCGCTTGCATTACCCCCTGACCTCTGCCTGCCATCAGATCAGCATGGCATTAGATTCTCATAAGAGCATACACCCTGTTGTAAATTGTGCATGAAAGGGATCTAGGTTGCACACTCCTTATGAGAATTTATTGCCCCATGATCTATCACTTTCTCCCATCACATCATCCCCAGATGGGACCATCTAGTTGCAAGAAAACAGGCTCAGGGCTCACACTGATCCTACATTATGGTGAGTTCTATAAGTATTTCATTACATATTATAATGTAATAATAATGGAAATAAAGTACAAAATAAATGTAATGCACTTGAATCATTCTGAAAGCATTCAAAAATTTTCTTCCATGAAACCAGTCCCTGGTGTCAAAAAGACTGTGGACCACTAGTCTAGAAGCTAATTAAAGTCTTTTCAAAAGTGATAGAATGGCATTTCCCTTGACAATTCATGTGAATTTTACTGGGATACTCCAAAATCTCTGATCAGCTGCTGATTTATGAATCGAGTTTCCGAGTTTTGTTGCTGTTGCTGGTATTTTTATTTGTTTTGTTTTATTTTTGTTTTTTTGTTTTTCTCTTCCAGGAACTCTTATGAGCAGATGTATTAATTTGTAGGCATATTTTGAAACTGCATCTTTCTAATCACGTTCTACTTTCTGTCAGAAGGTTATCTAATCCATGATTCAAACTATAAAACAAAACCCAATTCTGTTCCTATTCCAGGGAGATCAAACAGCCTGAAGATAACCTCTCAAATCCATCCTCTGCCAAGTGTGGTAGCTCATGCTTATAATCCTAGCACGCTGAGAGGCTGAGGTGGGAGGATTACTTGTGGTCAGGAGTTTGAGATCAGCTTGGGCAACAAAGCAAGATCCCATCTCTATAAAAAAAATAAAAATTTAGCCAGGTGTGGTGGCACATACTGGTAGTCCTTGCTACTAAGAAGGCTGGTGTGGGATGATCCCCTAGCTCAGGGGTTGGAGGCTGCAGTGAGCCATGCATGATCTTGCCACTGCATGCAAGACTGGGTGATACAGTGCTCTGTCTCAAATAGAGTGAGACTGTCTCAAAAAAATTCATTATCTGTTCTCTGCATTCCTCAAGAGACATAATCAAAATTGCCAAGATCCTCCCTGGAGAGCTGATAAACAATTAAAAGAAAAAGGCACCTCAACAAGTGAGAAGGTAAGCAAATTAAAGACAGATTCTGCACATTGAGGATGCACACACATACACACTTGAATGTTTATCTAGGTTTTGACTGAAGGCCACATTTAGGAGATTTTAGAGAAAGTTACATAGGCTAGACATGAGTTATGCATGGGATCATCTATACTGTAAGTAATTATAATTCTGCAATTACCATTAGTAAATGGTAGTTGTGCATCTTCTAGGTGGTCTTGACAAAATTGTTCTCTGAGTGGAGAGAGCTGCATTCCTACATGGATGATCTGCTACTTCTGAGCTTTTTACTTTGGTTGCTTTGGAACATTTAATGGTCATTTAATCAACCTTAAAGTACTCACTGAACAAACTCTAACTAAATATTGTGACTTAAGTGCTGAAATTAATGAGATATTGCTCCAGGGAAATTGATGTTTTGAGTGTTTCTAGGGCAACGGTTAATCTCTCCCAGAAGCAAGTCTGTTAGAAAATAAGGGAATGGGAACACTGAAACCCTTTTCAATTAAACGAAACACCATATTTGAAGATAAAGGTGCATGGAGCAATGCAATCGAACATGTAATGATACTAAAGAGCACACTGTTTAAATAATCACACCTTTATGCAGAAATCAAGAAAATTTCACTTGATTAAATGTGTTTTTGTTTGGGCAAATTTGGCTTTCTTCTGTTTGCATGCTACTCTATGGTTTTTCAATACATTTTATCTGCTGATCAGCCTAGAGACTTGGCTTCAGAAAAACCTAAAGAAGTTATGTAATTCTGATTGCAAACAAGACAAATCTGGGTACAGAACTGTAAAATATTTAAGCAAATGCAGAAGAGAACAAAAGAGACTATTTATTTGCCTTTTCCTCCTCAAGTTTTCTAAGACTTTACTATTCTAGGAACTACCTTTGCTATTATTTCATCTTCATTTATTGATAAACCTGAAAAATAGAGATTATTCTCCTTTAACAAAATATTCTCAAAATCTGAACTGCAGTGTTTTTCTTTAAGTCTGCAAGAAGTTAGATTGGGAAATAACAAACTCTTAGAAATTAGGACGTCCTTGTTTAATCTGTTTTGTCTCATCCATAGTAAGCAGAAGTTTGGGAATTAGAAGACTAGTTTTGGTTTCATGTACCTTACTGAGCAGAGGAACAAACTTATCTTCATGAGTCTGTTGCATAATGCATATATAAGAAAGATCAGGCTGTTACCAACTGACATAGTATTTTGCTAATTGATGACACTCCACAGAGACGCAGAAATTTAAAAGATGCTACAGAATAATGAAGGATGCTTCAGAAGGAAATCTGATAGTAAAGTTTAAAGGGAACAAAATCACATACACAGCATAATCTGCCAACCACCAGATTAGAAATCTCCATGGATAGGTTGTTTGTTCATTTGTTTTTGTGGAGAGGGTACAGTTCTAAGTATTCTGGATGCTCAATACAAGGAGATAAGGAAGGCTCATGGACCACTTACCCAAATTCAAAGCACCATACTTTACACTGCAGGGGCCTTCAGGAACAAGAAAGTCCTCAGGAAGTCTATATCCTGTCAAAAACAGGTTCAGAGGTTTTGGGGTAGAAGCTGACTGTACCAGCTCATGCCACCTTTTCATTTTTTAACAAGTTCATGTGATACCACAATCTCCTTCCAACAACTGCCAAGAAATAAAAGCTTTGTTTTTCTTTTTTTTTTTAACCTAAGTAACCACAGATAGGAAACTATTTTGTTTAACAAGGTAAGTTGAAAAACAGTTCCTTGAAGGATCAGAGTCCCGATGTACATAGAAACTAAAACATAAGTAAATGGAAATTTCCCAACAGTGTATTGTGTGACTCTGGCTGACTTCTCTAAGATATGTATTGGTTTTTCTTTTTAATAAATGTGCTTTTTAAAAATTTTACTTTAAGTTCTTGGATGCATGTTCAGAACATGCAGCTTTGTTACAGAGGTATGCACGTGCCATGGTGGTTTGCTGCAACCATCAACTTGTCATCTAGGTTTTAAGCCCCACATGCATTAGGTATTTGTCCTAATGCTCTCCCTCCTCTTGCTATTTTAACAGCCACTCATCAATAGACAGCCAATGCAGAAGGATTAGGAAAAACAAGGATAATGATTGCCTTGTAGATAGGAAGAAAAATTATCACTCATGATGTGTTTCAAGACAGTCCTTCTGCCAGTAGTTTTAAGTCCTTGTGGGAAGGGAGAGAGCTCCCAGTGCTTTCAAAAAAATTTTTTTTAAAAAGATGCACTCAACTTACTTATCCTGTCTGATTCTTTTTAAAGTCCAAGAAAGAGAAGTAGTATTTTTCTAAAATATTTCTTGTCTAATAATTCTCTTTGGAACTACCTTACCTCTTCATTATTCTTAAGCATCACCTTTACACATCTACTGTATTAAAGCAAACAAAAGACAAAAATAGAAGATGAGAGGGAACTTAGCAAATTCAAAAATAGAAGTGCTTTAAAAAAAAAGAGAGACTTGGTAAAGGTTATCAAATTATGTGTTCTTTGGTAAGTTTGTATCTTATCTGCCCCTGGCCAAAAGAAAAATCACAATCAAGAACTATATTAGAGCACACTTGTTGTGAAAGCACTCTTTATCAGCTGTCAATAGAAAAAAAATCTCAGGAGCTTAATCAGCATGGAGCTGATTCCCAAGCTTGAGCTGCTGAAAGTAATGAACAAAGTTAAGAAGCTACTACCTGTAACTTTAGATTCTGGTAGATCAAACAAACAACTAAGTGTCTTTTCTCTAAGTTAACATTTTCAGGTGTGTTGGGATTACTCAAAAGTTGTTTTTCAAAAAACTTAAAGTTCTGGCAGAGGGTTGGCAACATCTCTATAAGGTTCTTTTTATTTACAGAGCGATATTGAAGAAGAAAAATAAGATCACCTTAGTTATACATTATAAACAGTCTAGCTGACAAAGAGCTTTCACAAGAATATTCGTTTTGGTGAAATAAATTGGCATTGTCATAGGGGAATTAATTTGAGTAAAAATGATGCCAAAGAGGAAACAACAGAGGAATATAAATTAAAAAGTAGTTCAAGGAAGAGGTTTAGCAACTGGCAGTAGATAGTTTGTTCATGGTCATTTTTGACATTATACTTCTAACAATAACATGTTATAGGTAATACTAAAACCCTTTGTATTTTAGAGGCACATTTAATATTTATCCAAAGCCTTAGGAAACTGTTCACAGAATTTAATAGGCTTTTAAATATATTTGGTATAAGATTCTGGATACAGCAAATACAGTAGAACTTTTCTACTCTTATTCCTATTATGTTTCCCCTTTCTCTTTATAGATATTTGGAGGATTGTATGGCAGAGTTTTTGAGGTTCCATATTCACATTTGGTTACTAATTTGATAAACTCCAAAGTTATAAGGAACGTCCTTACATTCAGCACAAAAATTGTCTTAGCCAGTGTGCTGGAGCTGTGAATCCTGCTTTCTGAGAGCCAGCTGCTAAACTTTCTGGAGGTTTTCTAGCTGACTGACATCCCATTGGTAGTTTGAAATAGGCCATTATGGGAGTATTGCATACCAGTTGACTGTCAAATGCTTTAAATCAGGACACCCCCAACCCCACCCTGAGAGCTGGATAATAAACATTTACCAGCACACTATTGGTAGGAGCTATTTTTTAACTGTTTTATAAAACACCAGGAAAAATTAAAATCTTCTGTAATTTAACTGTGATCAAAAGAACCTTTAAAATATTGTATATTTTTTAAATCAATAACTTAACAATTTCAGGAATTGGTGCTATGAAATTTAAAGAATATAGAAAAATCAGATCATATCAGATTAGGCTTAGCAGAAAATAATTTCATTCATTTTACAGTTGAAAATGATGTATTTCAAAAATATATATTCACTTTATTCAGACACATTGGTGAGTCTCTCCATGTAGCTCCAATCCCTTTCTGCAGTTCATCTTCTGTTTTGAGGATTTAGCTTACTTGGTTTAGTAACATGACTTCTTAAGAATATGTGTATCTTACAAGTAATTTTATATTTGAAAAAATTTTCTAGTAGCCATTTTGCATTATACCATTGAAGTAAGACAAAAGCATCAGATGACAATCAACAGCATATTCATGACATGCCATGAAGTGCTAACTCTATAAGCAAATGTGATAACTGTATTCCATATGCAATTTCAGGATACACTTCCAAGATCTGCAGTGTCCAGGGCACCGAACAGACACCACAAAACATTAAGCCCCAATCTGTGCCCTGACCAATCATGCTACCTTTTTAATCCCAACCTAAGTTTTACACTGGAAACCGTATCTACCATTTCCCCTGACTTATAAGTTTAGATATAACTAAAAATATTGCATGTATATCATCTTTCAAACTGTGAGCTCCTTATTTTCCAGTGACTAACAGCCTGGTTTTTATGGATATTTAATAAAGTGATATAAGTTAGTATAGTTATAAATTTCGGGTGGATAACCAAAAGATGTTGACATTGCCCATGAATCTATTAAAATTTTCTCTAACTAAATTGTCATAGGAAAAACAAGGTCTTTCACTCATTTTGGCTTCAGTTTCATGTTTGGGTAAGGCACAAGCTAGTAAAGATATCTTCTCTTATTTTTCCAGTGAAAAATAGGCCCTGGGTCTCAGCATAATAAATATTTAGGGCCTATGTGGCAGTGTTCAGCTGAAGCCAGATTTTGAGAGTATCTTCTATGTTTAAACATAGAGTTCACAGTGAGGTGAGAGATCTTACACTTGTCGTTTTTCCTAGGTTTGGCTCTTGTTTAGTATCCCACAGGAAATGAGCCGTTAAGGGATGCGCAGCCACATCAAAATTCTGAAAGAAGATACCTTAAAACCACTAAAGTAAACCTTCCTCTGTGGATAACTTTAGCAGGCTGAGTATAGCACATTTCATCACTGGCCAGCCAAACAAAAATAACTAAAGCTGCATTCTCATTCCAGAAGCATTTCTGACCAAACAGTTTTCTCCAGCTTTAGTTGCGTGGTTTCATATTTAATCACTTCAGCATTTTGCTGGTTAAACAACTCTGATATGAAATGTGAATCCCAGAAAGTGCTGTGTCATTCCCAATAGCTAGCAAATCAGTAATTCTTTTTTTTCTGTCACTTCTTATGGGTTCAGAAAGATCATTCCAAATCCCCACTGTTTATCCTTTTCAATACATTGTCTTGTTCTGTAGTTTTTCCAAAACTTTAAACAGCAGTCTTATTATCTATTCGTGTTGTCTCACTTCAGATAACTGCTTTAAACAAATAATCTAAGCTCAGAACCACATTTCTGGCATCAGAATAGACTCCAGCCCCCTCTAAGCACTGGCATCTATACTCCATGTGACACATGAGAACGAGGTTTTCTAGGACAGGCAGGGCAAGGCCTCCAGATGGGTGAACTCTTGCTTCTTCTCTGATTCACATCATCACCATTATTTACAATTTTTCTCTACATTGGCTCTTTAGTAAAATTATGAATCACGTATCATTGTAGGATTGTAGACATTATAACGCTATTATTTTTCTTCAATTTGTTAAAACCCTACTGACTTTAACTCCAAAAAGTTATAGATAGTGTTGGGGTTTAGAAACCAATGCCCCAAGACCAGGCACAGTAGCTCATGCCTGTAATCTCAGTACCATGGAAGACTGAGGAGGGCAGATCACCTTGGGTCAGGAGTTTGAGATCAGCCTGGCCAACATGCCAAACCCCGTCTCTACTAAAAATACAAAAATTACCCGGATGTGGTGGTGCATGCCTGTAATCCCAGTTACTCAGAAGGCTGAGACAGGAGAATCGTATGAACCCAGGAGGTGAAGGCTGCAGTGAGCCAAGATCGCACTCCAGCTTGGGTGACAGAGTGAGACTCTGTCTCAAGAAAGAAAGTAAGAAAGAAAGAAAGAGAAAGAGAGAAAGAAAGAAGGAAAGAAAGAAGAAAGAAAGAAAGAAAGAAAGAGAAAGAAAGAAAGAAAGAAAGAAAGAAAGAAAGAAAGAAAGAAAGAAAGAAAGAAAGAAAGGGAAAGAAAGAAAGAAGAAAGAAAGAAAGAAAAAGAAAGAAAGAGAAAGAAAGAAAGAAAGAAAGAAAGAAAGAAAGAAAGAAAGAAAGAAAGAAAGAAAGAAAAGAAAGAAGAAAGAAAGAAAAAGAAAGAAAGAAAGAAAATGTTACATTATAACATTTTGGGAGGCTGAGGCAGGCGGATCCCCTTAGGTCAGGAGTTCAAGATCAGCCTAACTAACGTGGCAAAACCCCGTCTCTACTAAAAGTACAAAATTTCCTGGGTGTGGTGGTGCATGCCAGTAATCCCAGCTACTTAGGAGGCTGAGACAGGAGAATCGTATGAATGCAGGAGATGGGAAGAAAAGAAAGAAAGAGAGAAAAAGGAAGGAAGGAAGGAAGGAAGGAAGGAAGGAAGGAAGGAAGGAAGGAAGGAAGGAAGGAAGGGAGGAGAGAAAGAGAAAGA
>PVKP010023944.1:0-35627 GCA_004027715.1 Plecturocebus donacophilus | reverse complement strand
GGTTGGCTGCTTATTTGTTATTTTCATCCCCTATTCCTTCCTGTCTCCATTGTTAAGCACAATTATTGGCATAAAAGAGGTTTTTAATACCCATTTTTAGACTGTATTCTAGCCTGGGCAATAAAACAAGAATCCCATTCTCTCTCCCTCTTTCTCTTCCTCTTTCTTGCTCTCTTTCATTCTTTTTTTTTCTTTCTTTTGCTGTTTCTTTCTCTCTCCTTTTCTCTTTTTCTAAAATCTCTTCTTCTTTCTCTTTCATTTTTTTCTTTCTTTTGCTGTTTCTTTCTCCTTTTCTCTCTTTTTCTAAAATCTCTTCCTCTTTCTTTCTCTCTTTCATTCTTTAAAAAAAAAATTAAAAGTTTTTTAAAAGTGACAAAAATGGAAGGAATTTATCAATGTGTCTTGTACATTTATATTCTCTAAGGTTCCTGTTGATTTCTGAATGATACAACCTCACACCCCCCCAGTGTTAAAGCAGTAACTTTACTATGCTCAAGTATGGTGTGGTATGTGAATTCCAACAGTGCCTCTATGATCTCTATCCCCTGTCTTATATCTGTGACTGGTTACATTATATGGCAAAGATGATGGGTTTGGTTACATTTTATGGCAATGGTGAATGAATTTTGAAAACACAGTTAAGGTCCCAAAGCAGTTGAATTTACTCAAAAAGAAGAAGATCCTGGGTGGACCCCATTTAATCATGTAAGTTCTATAAAAGAGTCTAGATGTAAGAGACAATATTTTACTGGCCTTGAAGCAGAAAACAGCCATGTTATATACTGCAAATGGAGAAGGGAAGCCTCTGGAAGGTGAAGACCTTAGCCTCACAACCATAGGAGGTGAATTCTGCCCACAAGCATAGGAGCTTAAAAGAGGACCCCAAAGCCTCAGAAGATACAGTAACCCCATCTGACACCTTGCTTACAACCTGTGAGATCTCAAAGAAGGGACTCAGCTCATCTGTGCCCAGACTTCTAACCCATGGAAACTGCGAATTAAGAAATACCATGTTTTGAGCTGCTAAATTGGTGGCAATTTGTTACACAACCATAGGCGACTTGAACATAAAATTATAGCTAATGTACTGTAAAGCTTGTCAATTTATATGGAAATTATATACATAGACACACATATAATTTATATATATTCACACACACATACACCTCTCCCTAATTTAGCAGCAGTATCTCTGACTTAGAGTTTTAGTTGTAAAACTTTCACTGAAGTTGTGGAGTCACTCTACAAAAGTTATGAAAGAACATATTTTTAAGAAAATTACCCCTTGCACCCCCACTACTACAAAAAAAAAAAAAAAAAGCCAAGCATTGTGATAGACAGCTGTAGTCCCAGCTACTCAAGAGGCTGAGGCAGGAGAATCGCTTGAACCCAGGAGGCAGAGGTTGCAGTGACCCTAGATTGCACCACAACACTCCAGCCTGGGCAATAGAGCCAGACTCTGTCTCAAAAAAGAAAAAAAGAGCCTAATGATTAATAATATATAATTTCAGGGGAAAAAAGTTGGCATTAAAACTTAAAAGTTTAGTGTTTGTTTGTCAAAAGTAGGAGAAAAGAATTTAAGTGAAAATTGGCCTACAGAATCTGTAAAATATAAATCATATGATATAATGTTAATATTTCAACATTCTGCCTCAAAAATTTTATAGATATAATGTTCAACTATACTACCCTTTTCCCACCAAATTTTAATATATAAAACCAAGTTGCATAATAGAAACAAAATTCTCAATTGGCACTGTATAAGAAAAATACATAAAATATCCTTAGTAATTTGTGTGTTAAATTTATAAGATTTCATAAGTAGTCAGGTATAATTCCTAAGTCTCTGTTACTTTACAGATGAATAAAGTCTGCATTTTTCAAGCTCTTGGGGACATTGTGTAAGAGCAAAGAAACCTAGTGAATCATGCCTTCAGAGTTTTGAAGTAGCACATACACAATATTGCTACATGGTTTATGCAATTTCAACATATTACACAAATGGAATTATGATTTCTTTCTAATTCAGTTTGTCCTTAAGGTTTCATTTCTACATCAGTGATATATTGGAAAACTCATCTAGGCAATAAATATACACAGGATGAGTTGTAATTTTCCATTTCTCAAGTAATATATTTGGTAACTGTCACTGTCCCCAGATCAATTTGGATGTCCATAGGGAAAGTATTTATTTGCACATTAAACATAAATAACCTACATTGTATGCATACACTTTAGATTTCCTTGTGAGGATGTTCAAGTAACTATTACTAAACTATTGTCACTTTCTCTCATAAAGATTATCATTTCTTTGATTTGAGTTGTAAGTTGATGGTCCTCATTGTGCCCTTCATTAAATATAAACAATTGAATTGATCATATGTTATTTATTTTAGCTGCAATAGGACAGAAATCATACCTGCAGCAAGGGATTACTAGGAAGATCAGATGTGGCTGAAGAAGTTTGCCAACTATGGACCCATACACAAACCAGAGCTGTCTTTTACTTTATTATAATACATAACAACCAAACACGTATTTTTCCCTCTGGGATCTACATTTTAGCAATAAATCTATCATAATTTTCTATTCTTGTGGACGTTATACACTGCCTTTAGGACACCATGAAGCCTTCCTTGCCCCCATCACTCTTCTTCCCACCCCAATCTTCTTTATAAAAAGGCATGCCTTCTTTGGTCAGTAGTGTAACATAGACCTTTATAACTTTATACTGATACTTAGTCTACATATTTGTTTATTTATGTCTCCTTTACTAGATTATCCCCTTTTCAGAGCAGAAACAGTGTCTGGTATGTGATTTGTTTTGTTAAAATCCAGCAGAGCACATAACACATAGCCATCATTCAATAAAATAGTTTTGATGTTATCCTTTGATAAAGGAATCTATGAATGAATGGGTGAATAAGGAAAATTTTAGCAGTCAAATCTAAGCAAGAATTATATAGACACATCTCCTTTCATAGAATTCTTTCTGAAAGAATGTTGTTGATATTAAAACAACAAAGTGCTCGTAAGTACGTGAGAAAAGATTTGAAACATGTATCTACTTTAGAAAGTTTAAGAGTTTCTTGTGAGGTGAAAAGGGAGATGGCTGGATATTTTAGCAGTAGAGGTAGGGTTAATATCATTTAAGTCTGACCTCAGATTTAACTTGTGATTCTAATGTTAATCATTATTACATCTGATAAGACACAAGCTTCACACCTCATAAATTTAGTTAGCTTGTTTCCACTATCCAGAGCCATGTTAAATAAAGAACAGTTTCACAAAGCATATATTTCCAGAGAGTCCTTTCTGCACCTTTTTTTCAAATTACATTTCTTGTCATTCTAGGTACCTTTCATGAGGTAGCTGCCACAAAACCCTAAAAAATAATAATGCAGATGTTTGAGTCAATAAATGGTCTGTCTCTCTTTCAGTCGACCAAGTATATAAATAAAACTGTACCCTTTCACCCATTTGTACAATGATTAGGTTATGGTATCAGTTCAAAGAAAGAAATGGATGTCCTAGGAACTGGTTATACAAATACAATATTTCTTCTCTTTGAAATGAGTAGAGGGAAAGGGAACTAATAATAAAATGACATTATTGCCTACCCACTAAAGTAAGCCTGGAATTTTACGAGTCTTCCTATGGTGGTCTCGATGGTGAGATCTAACTGCCTTTCATAATACTAGAGGAACAAACGTCCTCATATTTTTTTAAGTTGCTTGATAAGACCTTCATTTGTTGTATTTTTCAGTTGATCTTTTATGCTTTATATTTATCTAATAGGCCTATTCACAAATGAAGAGTATATGAGGGAAAAGATGACTATCACTTCATAACAAGACATTGAGCTAAACTATCCTAAATTACGAAAGCTTCCCAATGCATATGTCCTTTTTATTCATGGCTTTTCTATTCAAATATCAAAGTGCTTCAAGTGGCTTTGATGACATACTTATGAATTCATGAAAGTGTTTTTCATAATCTGCTCACCTTTGGTGCTTAGAGGTTATGCAGATTGCTTTTATTTGCTTGGCTGGAAAAGAAGAGCTCTGAGTGGGATGCAGATACTTAACACTTCAAAACAGTTTCTTACATTGTCCTTAGCTACTTTTCAGAAACTTGCTGGAACTCTCTACCCAAACTTCAGGCAATGATAAGAATTAGTGTCAAATATTATAAGTTCTGGAGTATAACTACTAATTTTTGCTTTGACTGCATAGTACATATAAAAACCTTGGAACATTGCCAGTTATCTTCACTATCATTTAGTCTTTAAAACCCAGAACAGACATTGAAAATGAAAAAAAAAAAAAAAAAGCAACCACCATTATATTGAGGCTGCAGATGCAAGCTGGCATCATCAGAAGATGAATACTTGTAGCCTTCACTGGCAACCTGACCAGATATGTTCTGTATAATTAAATAACGGAGCAGTTTAAAAAATAAAATTTCAACATCTTGGGTGATCCTTTGTGAATAATGGAGTAAGCAGAAGAGAGAGAAAAAATTCTGCATGTGATTAGCAGTTGCTCTTCATGAGAAATTTCCTCCACCTCTAATTTGACTTTTCTGAAAAGCTTTTAATGAATACTTTCCTCAGTGATACTGTTTGTTTTAAATATCACTGTGGACTCTTTGCAGTGTTATTACCATATGCAGACGACACGTCGGCGAACTTTATCAAATACCATGCAGCTCTTGGCATGCCATGCCTATGTAACTCATTTGAACCTTCTTGTCCAAGTTGCAGGGCTCTTTGCATAAATGTTAAGGTTACTGCAATTCCAAAAAGAAACGAATTTTCAGAGACTTGCCTTATGAAGAAAAAGACGGTGGAGAAAGCAGGAACTATTAGTACATCAGGCAAAGTGAAAGACAAAGTAGTTTAACTTGTTGGTTTGTTTGCTGAAACTCAAAAGTAAATATACTATGCTCAAAGTGTTCCATTTTTATCCGCCTGCTGCAGTAATGGCTGTGTTACTTCAGGGCTTCTACTTCAATAATTGATCAGGGTTTGTATAGCACTGGCTGAGAGCAAAAATAAGAGTGTTGCTTTGAACAAACTGCTGCAATGTTATAGCATTAGGCACAGAAACAAGATTCAGGAAATATAGAAGAAACAGGAAAAAGATGGATACATTGGGTAGTAAATACTGCTTCAGGCTAGAAAGTAATGAGAATTTTTCCGTAGAGAGTTTTGACCTGCTATTCAAAAATTGTTTCTTGTCTTAATAAATCCTAAAAGTGTAATTTACTTGCAAGACAGAAAGAACAAAGGCACCAAAATTCTTTTGATAACAACACTTGTTAAGGTTGATAAGTTGGGTTTCAAATGTGTGAAGAAAAATGTGTGACGGTTTGTTTTAAGGTGACAACCTAAGTGTTCATATACTTCCATCTTATGCTACTTATCGAGCAGTATCCCAGTTGAAGCTTCCCCTTGTACATTTACAGTATAGACCATACTGAAGTGGTAGGAGCTGAATTAATCTAGAAAATATAGTTATATTTATTAGAAAATCAACAACCGCAGATCACTATAATTTTTCTTAAGTTGGTAAAAATAAGTTCCATTTTTTTTTGTTTGGTTCTAATCTGTTTTAGTCTAAGAAGAACCAATCCTTATAGAAAATACTTTTTTCTTCTCAACATGAATTTTTAAAGAAGAAAATAGCTATTATATACTTTATTTTATTCTGTATTTAATCTTACAGGACCCACAAAGGTATCCATTGTTTGATGCCAACTGT
This sequence comes from Plecturocebus donacophilus, assembly GCA_004027715.1. Taxonomy (NCBI): domain Eukaryota; kingdom Metazoa; phylum Chordata; class Mammalia; order Primates; family Pitheciidae; genus Plecturocebus; species Plecturocebus donacophilus. The sequence goes on along the minus strand of PVKP010023944.1, from coordinate 29,862 downwards.
TGCACGCATATATGTGTCATTTCAGCCAATTTTTTCTTTTTTAAAATTAAATTTAAATTTAAGATTCATACCACTCAAATACTATAACCTGCTGCTGTGGTGTGGCAATGGTGATAAAATGTAAAGCATGATTGCCAAACTTTAATAGTAGTGTAGGAAGAAACTGTGCAGTATAAAATAATGTAATATTTTTCTGTTATGCAGCATATTCCAAAGAAGTTATTTTATGCCTACCACAAAGAAGATTAAGCACTTAACTATTATATACTAAAGAATAAGCAAATAAGCATCTAAAATATATGTTCATATTAATGTATGCCCTTCAAAATAAAACTGGTAACTAGATTCATCCCAGATAATTGCTTCAGATCTCAACTTTGCATATGCACATATTACTGTAATTAAAAGGCAAACATCGGGATGAGAATTTGGTGATCAGGACTAGCTTTTTCCATAGTGAGTTCTTAGAATGTTCATTGAGCTCATGATCAAAGCAGTTTGGGAAACACTGAGCAAAGTAAGATAAATAGATGTCTTTACTGGAGAATTTCTCAGGGCATTGAATATGCTAAGGGCCTGGAATTCAGTGTTCCCAAACATATCTGATTATTAACATTTTTATTCAGAATCCCAAGGGACCACTGTATCCTGAAAAATACTTTGAGAAATACTGATCTTGACCTATACCAGCAACAACTCTGATTAGCTGTGCAGTGAGAAAATCACTTTCCTTCTTCAACTTTCTAAATTAAAAAAAGTCCTCATAATTCCCAGTATATTTCACAAGAATGGAAAATCCTCTTGAAAATTATTATAGTGATATAGTACTGTTTTAAGTAAAAATGGGAAGATTATTTTAGATGCTGAGTCAAAGAGGTTGAGTAGACTCTAACCAACTGAAGGGTGTCTGTGGGCAGTAGTCCCCACACTTGGATGATTTTTTTTTTTTTTTTTTTTGGATTCAGCAAATTTCTTTATGGCACACACTTTGGGGAATTTCACAAGGAAGTGAAATCATAAATACTAAATGTTTAAATGCCATGGAAATGTTCAAAGGGATTGGAACTCTTCTATTCATCTAGTGTATACTTATGCCAAGCAATAACCCAGGAAGAAAGGGCATGAACCTGAATCTGTGTTTAGGGATATAACTACCTACACAGACAAGACAGACAAAAAAGCAAGTCACTCAGTGTATTAAGGACCATGGGGTCAGGTGAAACCATAGAGTCCCAGAGGTACGTGTGGTAGGAGTTTGAGTAAATTACCCAGACTGGGAAAAGCCAATGGTCACATTTGAGGTGGTTCATGAAGGACTTGAAGGGATTATTCAGGCAGAGGAAATGCACTCCAAGAAGATAGGATGGCAAGCACACAGGGACAGGTGTGGGGAAAATCATGGTATATTTCATGATTTCATGAAAACTCCAGGGGAGAGGAAGGAAGATGGAATAGTAAGTGAAAATAATGATAGAGTTTTTATTTATTTTTTATCATTTTTAGTTTTATTTTTTTTGAGACAGGGGTCTCGCCACATCACCCAGGCTAGAGTGCAGTGGTGTGATCTATGCTCACTGCACCTTGACCTCACAAGCTCAAGCAATCTTCCTGCCTCAGCATGCGCAGTAGCTGGGACTGCAGGAGCACAGGAGCATACCACCACATCTGGCTAATTTTTGTACAGATGAGTTTTTGCCACGTTGCCCAGCCTGGAGTTTTTAAATGTTATGCCACAGACTTGGATGTTTTCCCCTGGGAATAGAGGAAACACTGAAGGATGTACATCTCAAAGGGGAGAGGCAGATGAGTGATAAAGAAACAGCCAGAGATGAATACTGAAATCTGTGTTTTCTGATGTGCTTGAATGTATAAGAACATGACCAGTTTAGAAATAAGTTTAAAGAGTTGAAAAATTGTCAACTAACAAAATTTACAGAGGGCAGTTGGTCCTTGTTATGACATTGAAAGACAAAATAATTATTAGGTGGTTTTATTCTATATCACTGATTTTCAAATGATTTTTAGCCTCTGAATCCTTTGCTCATGGATTCCACAGTTAAAAAAAATGCAGTGATAAAGCAGACATGGCTGTATTTGATTGGTGATGATGTGGGTATCAAAGGCCCCAAGAAACAACCCTGTGTTCTCTTTCCACGTAGCTTCTTTCTTTCCCAGGCCCAGGTGGGCCCTAGAAGAGGAGGTAGAGTATGAAAATCATTCAATATTGAGAAGTCATCTATTTGATCAAACATGCTAACAGGACTATTTTGTGTTTGAAGAAGGCTTTCTGCTTTCTTTTTGAATTATTTTCACATTTTGGTTTTATTTCTTCACTCATAAATGTTTATTGAGGACATGCTATGTGCCAGGCCCTAGGCTGGACACTGGAAAAACAGTGGTGATCATGGATAAGATTCCTATCACCAAGGGGTTTACAGGCTGTAGGGAAAAGGGCTATAGATAGGTATGAAGCTGCCACTGTGCAGTGTTTCAGGGGATGGAAGAGGAATCTTCAAGCCATGCAGGTAATCTGGTCAGGGAGCCAGAGGGAGGGAGTTTTCAGTGAGGGGTTGAAAGTGAACTCCAGACGGAGTGAAAAGAGTGTGCAAAAGTCCTGTGAAGATGGTGAAAACGGTCTATTTGAGGATTTCTCAACTTGCTGGTCTAGCTGGAGAGAGAGAGCAGAGAGTAGGGGATGATAGGAGGCTGGGGAGGTAGCGGGAAGGGGCCAGATGGCAGTTTTGAAGGCTGAGTTAAAGCTTTCATATTTATTTGAAGTTCAGTGGGAAGCCATGAGATGACTCAAGGCAGTGCAGCATGATGTTGTTTTTTGACATGGATCATTGTTTCTATAGCTTGAATATGACTAATATGTCAAATATTGCATTCCATTCCAGATTCAGGGATTTTGCCTACCTAGGCGTCTGCATTACATTCAGGAAAAAGCTACTTAAGTGGAAATATATAAAGTCATTACTCTGAAGGTCTCTCTACTGTTATTTAACAATTCGATGCAAAATTAGCTGTACAATGCCTTCTTTTCTGGGATTTTTAGGAATTTAACGCATTCTGGAGTTCTCTTTTAGGTTTTCATATTTCTAGGGCCATAGTATTTATTTTCAGAATAACTCCAGGTCAACTGAATTCAGCAATGACTGGCAAAATATCAAATATTTAAGAGAGAGAGAGAGAGAGAATGGAAGATGTGCTGCTTATACGATAGCAAAATCCTACCAAAACACTAGAAGGTAGAAAGCCATTGACCTATGATAATTAACTTGAAGGGGAAAACACAGGATTAAATTAATTGCTCAGCTGGAAATTATTTAGTAATTCTCTGACTTTTAAATCCCCAGGGTTTTCTTCTTGACATAGTACTGTTAGACATCTTAAAATATAAATTTTTGAAGGCATTCCTCCTCCCTTTTACTTCTAGTTCTCAAATGTTCCTTAATTGTCTAGTAACCATAATAAACACTTATTGAGCACTTAAGATATGGTGAGAATTAAACTAAGTCTTATATGTTCTATCTCATTTTCCCCTTACAATTGCTTCCATGAAGTCGGAGTGCTATTATTATTCTTTGAGAGGCTTTAGAAGAGATAACTTACTTAGGAGGATACCAACGAGTAAGTGGCTGAGTAGAGGTTTAACCCAAGAAGTCCAATCAAAGCACAGTGATTAAGTACTGTAGTAACCTGCCTTGAAAGTAAATAAAAATAAACATAGAGCTGTATCTTTCATGGTAGCTAGCAAATTTATAACATGTACAGAAGAAGAAAAGGACTAGTACCTTCAACTCATGTGGATCAGATGCAGTGGTTCTTTGTATTGTAAGGAAAATTGTTGTCAAGGAGCAAAACTATTTATCTCAGATTAGAATTTGTTAGTGCAAGCCTATGTGACATTAAAATACAATGTGTAAAAGGCATCCACAATTTCTCCAACAAATGCAATCTGGATCCTACATTTGGTTACTTGATGGGATGTAGGAAATGAAAAGAAGGCATTGTACAGCTAATTTAATATCAAATTCTTAAATGATAAGAGTAGAGAGACTGTCAGAATAATGACTTTACATATTTCCATTTAACTAGCTTTTTCTTGCACACTACTTAAGGTAATATCAACCAAACCAAAACTTCACTGTAAGGCATGATTTTTGACCCAGGTGTCTATCAGGGAAAAGAAAGTACACAAAACCTGTGGCCTAATGCCCCAGAGTCAGATTGCCTTGTTCAAATTCTTCTTCATTTCCTTGATAGATTAGTTACCCTTTACAGGCTATTCAACCTTTCTATATCTCAATTTGTTTATAAAATTAGAACACTACCTCCCTCACTCGTTGATGAAAATCCTGAGCTCCAAAATTCATGTTCTTTCCACTATGTCATTCTAGATAATAGAAAACAAGAAAGAACTCCATAACAAGCAGTAAATATGAAGTAATGTGTCCTCTGTTGGGGATAGCTATCCATTTTTTTCATAAATATTGATTGAATGCCCATTATATGTCAGACTTGATTCTAAAGGATATGCTCCTTAAATGTCATGCCAACTTCTAATATTTAATTAAAGAACAGGAAAGAGCCTGTTGTTTTTGTTGCTGTTATTGAGTGTTGTAGAGTGTTGGGTAGTGAAAAAGATAACTGAACTAGAATATGTGACCTTGGTGGCAGGTATAGACCTCCCAGGTTGGTGCCCTTGAGCAAGTCTCTTTTCTTTACTCATGAGTGCTCAATTTCTTATCTCTAAAAAAACAGACTAGGTACCATACTGAGCCAAATATTATTCACAAATATAGGGTCAGATTTACAAATTTTTTGTAGTCAGATATAGGATACAGCAATGAGATATAATGGGGTAGAAAAGATGAATTATAGGAAGAATGGGTAATACTTCTTTTCAGAAACATCAAGCAAACCTACAAAAAGAGATGCTGTGGCTACAAAGACAGATTATGTTATATTCCAGACAATCTTGGGTGCCAAGAAAGAAGTCTGGAATCAGTCTACTGGCAACAAGGCCACCAAAAGAAGCCAGTTCCTACTTATTTTTCCCATGTCATCAAACGTGAAGCCCAGACCTCTGTCCATTTCATTAAAATTATCTTAGATTTTGTCTTGCTTCTCCATGGTGCCTATGGTTTTGTCTACTAACAATCTATGACTAAGATTCTCAAGTTATGCATTATGTGTATTCACATAAAATAGCACACTATACCTTAAAATGTAGCCAGATACTGTATTCATCATCGTCATTGTAATTTGTATTTATAGTATTGAAACTAATCCTGTGTATCACTTACTATATGAAACTCTCTAGAGAATATTTTGGGTGTTCTCATACAACTTTTTAGATGGCCCATAAATCAACAAGGATCTTCTTTCAACAAACCAGTCGTTTTATCCCTTCTTGTTTTCTAAATGTTTCAAACTCACATAACCCAAAGTTAGTGTTCTTTCTTTCTCCTTGAAAACTATAATCAGTATGTTTAAAACATACTGCTCCTATACAGAGAAGCAACACATATATGACAACAACAAAAAAATAGAACTATTTCATTTCTTGTATCCAAAGAGAGTGGGACATTTTGTCATTAGGGCAGATACCTGCCAGGCTGCACTTTCTATACTTTTGTTTTACTTATTGGAATAATGGTTTAAGTTGCAGATCCAAAGAGAACCGAGACAGGTTGGAAACTTTTCAGGGTGAGAGTGACCAATAATAAACCAGAGGAAAGAGGCTGAAATTAAAAAAGAGTCTGTGGGTGCTGAGTTTTATGTGATAGTGTTGAGAAATTTTGAATGGGATAATCTTAATGTGCCACACTGTACAAGATATTGGGACAGAGTTCAGGAAAGATTTTGAAGGTTTTCTCTGACTTAGTAATATAATTTTAATTTGTTGCCTATTATAGCTGATTTTACCCTAAATTTTTAGTGGTAGGTTTTTTTCTCTTTTTTTTAAATTTTAAAAGAAAGTAGTTACTTTTTATGGGCAAGCAGCGTGCAAGCACCTTGTTTGAGTTGATCATAAACCACAAATCTGGCAACTTCTAAATTGGAAAACTCAGGGTGGCATTAAGAGCAGAGATTGCTGGAATGTTGATTCTCATAACAAAGCTCACCAATAGGCTTACTTTTCTGAAAGAAGGCAACTTTGGTGGCCAGATTCGTTCCTCTGTTCATATGATGAAACCCTAACACTAATGAAACGAGTTGGGGCATACAATGCGGAAGCACACTTACTGAAAACTGTATTTCTTTTTCTGTTTTTCTGACCTTTGACTTGGCAATGCTAAATTAAAAAATGCCAAGTGGAAAACTATACTTGGAAAAAATAGAAACTGATCTAATAAATCAGAATACTGAAATGTTCACTGTCAACTGACCAATGTAAAATAGGTAGCTTTTTGTTTTTACACTTTTGGGAGTGTTTATTCTTTCATTTGACTTAGTTTTGTCCATGCATGATGTGTTTTCTAAAAATGGCAGAGAAGTCCCCTCCTCTCTTCTCTGTGAACACATGGAAGCCTGCGGGGCCTGCTTTTGTGGTCTTGTCACATCATCCATTAAATATGGTATTTATTTACCTCTCCAGCATCCCTTCTTTTGGAAGTTCATTGAGAGGATGAACTACATCCCCTTTTTCATTCATTTTCATTGTCTTAGAATAGCCCCTGAACCATAGCCTATTCATCAAATCACTCTTCAAGACGTAATCGTATTTGAATTGAGATCTTTCACATTATTCACTGCTGTTGTAAAAATATTAGGAAAGATTTCATTGATATAACAATTTTATAGGAGAAGTTAACAGTTTCATCTGAAGTTTCTAGCAATATGTGAGGTTTTCTCTGGATGAACAATGCCTTTAAACCCACTCCTAATACATTTTCTGGAAATTATTTGAAAATAATATATAATCTGTTTGTCGTAGCTTCAGATTCCCCATGTCATCATCTTTCCTTTCTGGTTTTGGTTATGCTTATTCTAAAGTCACATGTGCATTTGAGAACAAAAGAACAAGGAATTCTACACCAAATTTCATCTCACCAAACCCTTCTTTTTCCCCTACTCATGTAAGTTCCTAAAATTTCTTGCTTACTCTGCATTGATGCTGAATTACAACATATAGAATGTCTTCCAGTGATTTCCAACCAAAGACAGTACGTATCTGTTTCCCTTTCTGTTTATTTAATAAACTCAGTAGACCCACATTGCCCTGATCAGAGTCACAGAACCATTATTAAAATTATGTAAAACTTAGAATTTCACAAAATACTGATGTTCTTAACTCTCAGCAATTCTGCTGCTTAAATGTTTCCAAATATGTTCTTTTCGGTAGGATGATATAAAAAGTTACATTGTTTCAAACTTGAAGTCGTTTTAATAATTAAAAAATAAATATAAACCCCTATTTTATATTTGGCTTACCCAAAATTCTTCACAATGCCCATGCGTTAATGGTAGAATCGGAGACAACTTCATATTTATGTTTTCAAATGGCACAAGACTTATTGCAAGCTATTGAAGAGCAGAATTTTACCCATTGTACATAATGACATGACAGACAATTATGATGATTTGGAGATTCATAAAAGTTGAAAGCTATATCCTAAGTATCAAGAGATACTTTCTGGGCTTTCCATGGGATCATGGGTATTGCTAATGTTTTGTCAAAAAGAAAAAAATTTCACTCATAAAAGAAGTTTGTATGTCTAGAAAGGCAGGACAGGACAGTCTTTGGAAGGAAAAAATACTCATCTAGCAGTCTAATATTTCATAAGAAAAAGAAGTGCCTCAAATAGGAAAGATGATTTACTTTTTATGCTATTAATAAAGCCTTAATAAAGGGATTTTAATGTGAATATGCCATGATTATTCTCACCTGTATGGCAATAGAGTAATTTGACTACTTACAGGGTAGTCATCCAGACACATGATGATTCTTCAGTGTTGTTATATAAGTAATTGCATTTTAAAGGCTATAGCTCTATAGGGTCTTATGTCTAGCACTGAAGTTCCAAAAGGCTAAAATAAATTATAACATTCCACCTGTCACTCTGACAACCTTTAAGTTTGCATAAAATTATTTCTTGGTAAGTCCCAGACTCCATCTATTTACTTATTTCCTATGTGTCAGAAATTATGCTGCATTCTGGATGAGGCAAAATAGTATAACCTATATGCATGAGTCCTATCATGCATATAAGACCCATTTTGAATATATGATAAGTAGATATATTTTCTTAAAATCTCTCTTCTTATGGGTTGTTCCCTAACAATAATATCTACAGTATTAATCACCTCTTCTAATACCACATACTTTCCTTCCTTGTTTTAATCTTCTTTTTTTAGAACTTAACACTACCTAACAGTGTGTGTGTGTGTGTAAATTAGTTGTATTTTTTTAGTTGTATTATTTTGCAACTTGAGGGTAAAATTTAATGAGATTAGAACATTTAATCTATTTTTTTCAGTGGTGTGTTCTAAGTACCTACAACCTAATGCAAGCTTGATAAGTATTTACAGAGTGAATGAAGACAGTATGAATAGTAGTAGGGTGAACTTTTACAGTGATGTGATAGCACAAATGGTAACGCCAGCGCTCATTAAAGTTTTTAAAGGAAAACCATATTTAATCTGAGTTTTCATGGATAAGTAGGAGCTCACCATAGGGAAAAGGCAGCATGGAGAGAGGCTATTTCAGGAGGAGAGAAGAGCATCTACAGAGCATGAGGATGTATGCTGAAAAATGGCAGGCAGTTCTAGGATAGAGAATAAAGGCAACAGGTGTTAAGGGAATTTGGCAGGGGGTGAGGTGGTCAGAAAAGGTCACAGAAGAAGGTTACTGAAGGAGGATCAGAAAACAGGTAGAGATTGGACTAAAAATCTTTTATATCTTGGTTAGAAGTTTAAATTTCAGCCCTGCAGCAATGAGGAATCTTTGAAGAGTTTTCTGCAAGGCAGTGGAAAGATCCGATTTGCCCTTGAAAGATCACTGTGTTGGCAGTGTGGAGGATAGATAGAAACTCGATATTTGTTGAGTTAATGAATGATTTCTCAACGTTACTTTAGACCTTACAATTTGGTGATTCTTCAAGCTTTACTATAAATATTGACAGATTGAGAAAATAAATAACTCTGAGTGATGGAGCAGCTCTAGTGAGGAAGACAAGATTGCACCCAATTTTTCAGGGCATTAAAATTGGGGAGCTTTCTCTAAGCTTCTTACTATTTCTGCAACTATTCCTATCATTACGCTAATCTAGCTTACTCATTAATAATCTATTTTCTCTGAAAATCTTTAACTGTCTTAAACAGAAGCTTTCTACTTTAAAAACAAAAACAATTTTTGACTTTTTGCTGTCTGCCAAAATTGATTTGCTACAAATCGAGTTTAGCTATGCACTTCTTATTCATTATGGAAAGTAGTTAATGCAAATTTAAATATCAGCACTCCCCACCACAGATAAAAACAAACTTACATAAAAAACAGATTGCCAGGCAGGCTTTGAGGAGTCTCTGATGTACACACATTCAGAATGGTTACTTGTTCCAAATTCCCTTTCAATAACACACCTCTTATTATCTCACCTACTCCAATACGTTGGGAATTAGATCTTAAATGAAAAATAATTTTCTCAGATGGTTGTTTGAACGTCGTTAGCATCTTTAACCCTGAGTAGAAAAGTAGTATAGGCAATTTGGTAATCGTTTTTTCAAAGCCTGATATAATGCATTTATCAAGAACAGAAATTAAGTATAGATCCTCTCTAAACTGCTATTTGTATATAAATATCAACAAGTTTTTTAAGATGTATGAATTGGCTTAATTAAAAAAAATGCTTTTAACTTAAGTCTTCAGTTATAAAATTATTTACTCAAGGCAAAGTTTAGGTAGTAGTGTAGTAGAGTGTGTATTAAGGAAGTACTGAACTTTCTTTAATTAAATAAAATTTTTCTTTGCTCAGATTATATAAATCAGCTTTGGTACCATGTGAAAAAAATGTCGTTTTTCATTAATGAAATGATATTTTGTGTAAATTTTGGCATAAATTATTTACAAATTTATACTATGTTAGTAAATTCTGACCATCCCGTGGAAAAGTTGAGAATATTATGCAGCCCATGGCTTGAAAAGGACATTGTATCACATTTATTCATTTTGCCCTTTTTTTACTGGGTGCCTCGTAGATGTCAGGCAGAGAGGAGTGATGACCAGCAAGATCTCTTCTGTGACAGCACTTGCACTTCAGTGAAAAGAGGAGAAAGGCAATAAACAAATAAAGAAGTAAACTACAAGGAATATCACATAGTCAAAAGGGCTTTGCTGAAAATAGAACTAATGAGGAAGGCTGCAGGGCTGCTCTGCAGGGCTCTTAAGTGGTCAGGAAATCGTTGCTGAGAACTCAAGACTTGAAGTTGATCTGATTTTCTCAGAGGGCCTTTCTTACTTCATCAAGGTGTGATTCGACAATAATAGCAACAAATCACACCAGCAGTTCAAAGGTTTGGGTTGATCATTTACCACATTTTTAAACTTCATACTGTTAACATTTTAGAGTCACCCGCATTATTATTAGCAAGTGGAGTTATTTTCAATCTCATTTCCTAGTAATGTTATTTAAAACTATCTTAAAAAAAAGAGGGGGCGGAATTATGGTTTCAGTAGTTAAAATTATTTTACAGGTTTGGAACATGTGAAATCAGAGAAGAGCTACAATTAGCCTAAGCCAGTATCAGTTCAAGCTTCCCCCACATGGTTTTACTAATACCCTTCAAATTCTGACTTCTGCCATTCCAGCCATATGTCTCTTTAAGCAGATACACTCTGTAGTGCCAAAGTGTGTCAAGGACATCACTAGGTTACCAAAATCATTTTTATGTGCAACTTCTTGCAATATTCCAAAGTACTCTTCCACCTGAACCCCACCCCAACCCCTAAAATATAATTTTAATAACACACATTAAAATGTCATGCTGATAATAAACTCAGAGATATATTACAGGGAATCTGTCTGTATTTTTTTTTTAACGCTTTTGGCACTAACATAATGGCGTAAGCACATGGACTCACACACATTGCCTAAATTCCTTTTATTTTATTTCTTTGCAGGTTTTGGGTACAAAGTAGTGCGAACATTTGTAATTATATTATTCAGTGCATAAATGTTAAGAAAGAACTAGGATGCTAGGAATATGAATTTGTGTTTGCAAGATATACTAAGAGAATAGAATTGTACATATATGTGATGTGGCTTTTCAGTTTCTGATTGCAGTTTTATCACCATATTATCTTGTGTTGCTGCTGGGGAAAGCAACAAACAGTGGCTTTTGCCATCACAGTGAACAGAGATCTCTGGAAATTGCACCTGTTCATTATGTGAGAAATCCTTCTGTGGGCAGAGAGGAGGGATTCAGTTTTATTCTCAAACTGTTGCCTAATTCTTATAACTTGTGCATATTTTTTTTGAGTCATGATTGTACAATCTGCTACCCATTTTGGTATAAAAACACTATTGAAATTGAGCATACTAACTTTAACCGAGCTGCATTTTTTATGAATCAGGTTGTAAAGTTGACTACCACAATACAGTCATGTCCTGTACAAATTAGCACACACACACACACACACACACACACACACAACTCACACACTCACAAACACACCCAGGGAGAGCAGTACATTAAACACTTGGAAGCTCATTATTCTTCCAAAATAAAGAGTTAATTTTTTTTCCCTACTGCTCTTTCCATCTTTGAAACACCATGAGTCACGGTGTTTCCCATTTAACAAACACCACGGATACTTTATTGTCTGAGAGGCTTCCATGTACTGCAGTAAATTTGAATTGGATATATTATGTCCAAATTGACAGTAGTGATTAAGCCAAAAATAAATGCATTTTCCTTTAAGTGTTAGCTGCCGCATCAAGTAACATTCCCTACATTATGCTATACTGAAACAAGTCAGTCGGCACAGACCAAAATGTTGATGGATATACAGCAGATCAAAAAGAAGAGAATCATTTTGAAGTGCTCGCTATCTGTCTGAGACGATAGGCTTCTGAATTTGTACCTCTTTGCAAAAAGAGACTTCACGTTATTTTGTCAGTTTGTTTCAATTTGAGAGGTGTTGAAAATTGGTATTCATTTTTTTGATATAACCCTTAAATTGTACAATTTAAGAAAACTGACTGAAAGCGATAAATTAAATGGGTAGAAATATTTTCAAATCAAAGACCAACTGACATATATAAAAATGATGTATGTTTCTTACATGGTCCACAGGGAGATTTCTGCAGGCTTGCTATGATCTCTACAATTTGCTTCAGGGCAAACTAGATTCTGGGATATTCTATTATCCCTTTGGTCTGTTTATCATGGAAACTGATGTACAAATCCAGAATTCTTTTTGGTCTCTTTCTTTCTATATGGTTGGAACCAGTAAGAATTCACTTATCTCATGTCCTCACCTTCGGTAAAGTGCTACAGAAGAGTTCAGTGACCAGTAATCAATTATTATTGAGAAGCAATCAATTGCTAATTTCCATAATTATGCACATCTAAACACTATGAACAAGAAAGAGAAACAAAGCTGCACTCCCAGCATTGCCTTGTTAGCAGTATTTTGTTAACACAGGCTCTAAAAAAAGCTGCCGCAGCTGGTACCACAAATGTGTTTCCAGTATTCAGGCCATCAACGTGATTCGTCGCTAAATGTATAGAATCAGCTTCTTGCTAAAAACTACAATTACAGGTGATATACAGATTGAAATCACAGGGCTGGTTTGTCGAAGAAAATTGTCCTAATGATGGGTTTTCGGATGGGGAATGCAGCTCTTTTCTTTCTCTGTGATGGGTTGTGAAGGCAGCTGCACCTGCCTCTATGCTGTATTCTGCCGCACTTAATGATATCTGATGATATCATTAGGCAAAGTGTTCATAAACAGATGTTGAGCCTGTGCCTAAATGCTGTCAGATGAGCGGTTGCTGGCCTGAAACAGTATTATTTATATAGAACATTTACGTTTGTTATGTTAATAACCCCACTATTAGCTCTCTGGATGTTGCGTTAGGAATGTAAATGTAGTTAATATGAATAACAACCTCTTTACTCTTTGTGCTGCAGTTGAGTATAACTTTTAGGCTTTGGGAGAGAAACAAAGATACCCCCACCAAGTCCTTTTGACTTCATGATTTTTTTTTTTTGGCACCATTTACAATTTTGATCAGAAGATAAATGGTAAGAATCCTAGGACAGATGTTAAATATTAGAATTTGATTTTCTTCATGGTTCATAATTTTGAGAGATCCTGATATCTGTGAGTTATTTTCTGTAAGCCTGGTTTGTTACCCTAATATATCAGAGTGGTGATCATGGACACTCAGTTGACAAGTATCCATTTCAACTAGAAAGTCCTAAACAAACTGTCAGATGTGGACCCATTTTTGTTCCAGCTCTTTTGCTGACACCATCACATTTTTCCTCTCTAACCTATTGGGACACTAAGGTCATATGTCACAGTCATTTTTGACATATTTGTATTGCTGATTTAGGCAATACCTTAATGTCATACAATGCCTCAAAATGTCACATGACAATTACTGCATGTGTGTTTAAGCCAAAGTTGAATTTTATGCCTCATAGTTAATTCATGCAGAGTAAGTTATGTAAATTCTGACAGTCATCAAATGCGCACTATTTCTCTGAAATACTGTTCTACTGTGATAGCAACATTATTTTTTTGAAAGTGCCTTTGTCATTCTTTATGATTTTTTTTAACTCTTTCAGAAATTTTCAGTACTGAAAAATTGCACTTGCCTATTTTCCAGACTAGAAAAACTGTTATTTTGAATTGTTAATGAAGAATAAAACCAAACAGTGTTAAACTGGTGCTTCATTACAACCATAATTAGAGGTTAGGGTGATTTTTGAAGTGTCAGTCTCATCTCAAAGCTTATGAAATCATTCACGTTGCTAAGAGTGGTAAAGGTGTCCATGTGTGTTGGTCTGTAGGTGTGAGCAGCAAACTACAGGTACATGTTTACGTGTGTGACTTCTCTCATTCCCTCTTATACCTAAGGATAGTCTCAATTATCTATGAATTTAAATAATTATGATGGAATTTCAATGATGACAGTTTTTCCTATGCCTCTACTGCCTGTCATTTCAATTCTGATCTTCTAGAAAATGCTGAAAACTCCAGATTCTTTTTATATGGAGATTTACCACCAATTTTCCAAAACAGGAAATGGGAAAAGTAAATTAAGTGAGAGGGTGTTCTGTTCTATATGAATCGCGTCCTGACTCTGATGTTTACGTAGAGTAGATTTTTAAAAATCTGTAACTGTTTGATAAGAGAAATTTGGGTACTGGAAGGAATGAAATAACTTCTAATATCCTGAACAACACATACAAATATAAAATGTCGAAGGACTCTGAAGACCTATCAAGTTATTTAGACCTTCCAAAGTGTCTTTTGACATTGTTGGAAGTTGTTGAGAAGAATCGTGAGGATTGCCTTTTTAGTTGTTCATCTAGTCAACACTTAGGAAAGCCAGCCAATAAAAATGTTCATTCTGAACTTGGAAATTTAGATTGATTTGAGTGAGCAGATAAAAGGAACTGCTGAAAGCATCAACTATTGTTGAAACAAGATCAATTCATCAAAGTCTATTTAAGAGGCATGGAAGCCCACCACTATCTCCAAGAAGTCTTCATTTCCTGTCTTCAGTGTCAGTAATTCTGACCAGTTTCTTAGGATGAATGCCTATCCATGACATTTATTAATTCACTTGCATTCTTAAAGATGGAAAGTGATGCAATCATTTTAACTTGTAATTTTCTAAAATATTTCAGCTTCTTAGGTTGAACTTGGGTGAGGGTCGCTTTGCAAGTTAAGACATCTCTGCTGAGGCCAATTGGTACATTCTTTTTTTAAATATATATTTGTATTTCCCTAGATAACTAGACTTTTATATAAATTGTTGGATGCATAATAAATATCTTTTGTATTGGTATGATAACATGGTTAACCTATGTGCACGGATTGTTGCTTTTCCTCTGTCTCACAACAAACTCCAGAGTCCAAGTGTAAAGCAATAAAGCAATGAATAAATCTGAAATCAAGCAATGTGAATTTCAGCCTTAGCTAAGCAACCACTGTGTATGGCTGAACAACTACATTACCTTTCAGGGCCTCATTTTCTCTGCTATAATATATTTATGCTACCTTCCCCACTTGCTTCTTGGAAGGATATGCATATGGATGATAAAATATTAAGATCTGTAGAAGAATGGTTTTTGAGTCCACCATTTCAACTTAAACTTAGTGACAGTTACTTAAAATATAACAGTCCTCTTTGATAACACATTAAAATAAACACTTACTACAAAGTATCTCCTTGCAGTGATAACAATAATATTATAATTTTATTATTTTCTTAATTTTTTGCTTATGCCCCAAAAATGGAAAGAGTATGTAAAAATATATTTGACCATCACAAAACAGACTTATTTTTGGATTATCTTCCCTCAGTGAAAACTACTTTAGGTCAATATGTATTCAGGTTTATAATTAGTTTAATTTTCAGCATATTTTTAAAAAGCATATCTTTGATTCACTGATACAGTACTTTGTGCCTCCTATATATATTCTAACTGGAATGACCAGGGATTTTTAACATTTGCCTGAGTTTCAACATCTGTAATAGTTAGAACATTTCATGTAGAACTCTACACTCATGAATATAAGAAAAGTTTTTGCCTTTTAAAATTAAAGCTAGTATCTTCAACATGGATCATAACTAGTTTTATATCAAAGAAGAGTTGAAAACTGCCTAGATGATGCTAATCCATTCATTATTTTATTTTATTTATTTTTTTTCAATATATGAAATAATATGTTTTATAGTAAGATGGCTTCAAGGAACAAATAGGAAATATGAAATATTTAGTCAACTGTCTCTGTTCTCTTTATGTACCCTACTAGTCTTCATTAAAATATCTATTATAGTATATAAGTAAAGCCAGTTTGAAAGTCTGGGGCTTATATTGCACCCAGAAGGTCATCTGGGTCTCTATGAGAGAAAGCTGAAGTTGTAAAGGCAATAGACATGCTGTAGCTGTGAAGGTTAAAAGTTTCAGAATGGATTCAGTATGCACCAAGTATGCTTTTGACAATAATAAATGCAAAATATTATGTGCATGAATATGAATTCCTGATTGTTATTTAATATGTATAAGGACTACTACCATTTTGTGTTGGTCTTTCAGTCTAAAATAGCCATAAGCAATCAACTAATGATAAGTATATTTTGAAGGATTATTGTGATTGATATGTTTTTGACAAGGCACATTCTTCTACTGGGTGCTTTAATATCATCAGGGAATTGTCCAGCAAATAACTGTAGATCTCAAAGTTCATTTACACCTGGAAAGGATGAGAAGGGGGAAAAGGGGAGAGAGGAAGTGAAACTACTAAATTTCTGGATATAACACCATTAATCAGATTTCACCTTCATTAAGCAAAATGCTTCAATGGACAAAATGTATTTGCCATGATGAACAGAATTTGCCCTAGGTGGTCAGAGTAACCAGTTTCTTGGGTCCATTTCTTCTATAAGGAATGGCTTTTTAACCTGGGGGGATATGTGATGCCTATGGTAGTGGCCCGAATTTGGGCATCTGTAATTACATTAGCTTGCAATTAAGCCGACTTGTGGTGGGAGGATTAATGTCAGAAGATTCCCCATTTTTCAATCTTGTGTCTACATCAATAAGATCGAACTAATTGCTAATTGGCATTTAGAAAATGAACTACTCTGGTACCCTGGAGGTTTGCTGTAATATAGCATGGAATTAGGAATATGATATTTCTCTCTTTGATAACAGAGAATGGCATTTACTCCAGAAAGTCATAGATTCTCATTATAATATTTTTTATCTAAAATATAAATAAAAGGATCAGTTCACTATTTATAGAACATATTTATTTATAAGATGTGGATTTCCTAGAAACCAGTATCTTGTACTAAATCGTAAGAAACAGACAAAAGAATTAAGGCAAAGTTTCAACCTGAATAACCTTTGTTGTCCTCAACTTTCGAACAACATTCCAATTCTTTGTACTTTGGTTTATGTTTATTGCAGTATTTTTAATGCACTCCCCCCAGCTTTGGCAAAGAATACCCTAACATATTTAGTAATTTTTAGGTTTTTATGATATATTTTCCAGATAAATTTATAGTTTAGAAAATATTTGTTTAAAGAGCTTTCTTTATGTACTACTGCAATCTAAATAAACAAATATTGTTAAGAAGTTACTACCAGAAAATTGTTTTTAAGATTCATTTAATAGACTTTCAAAAACTAGATTTGCCTTCTTTACCTTCTAGAGTCATTGAAATAAAGCAATAATTTTTTTTCTTTTTTTTTTTGAGAAGGAGTTGCCCAGGCTGGAGAGCAGTGGCATGATCTCAGCTCACTGTAGCCTCTGCCTCCTGGATTCCAGCAATCCTCAGGCCTCAGCTTCCTGGGTAGCTGTGATTACACCACGCCCAGCTAATTTTTGTATTTTTAGTAGAGATGGGGTTTCGTCATGTTGGCCAGGCTGGTCTTGAACTCTTGACCTCAGGTGATCCGCCTGCCTCGGCCTCCCAAAGTTCTGGGAATACAGGTGTGAACCACCGCACCCATCCTAAAACAATGATCTTTAAAATGTAGTTGTGTTGAAAACACCTAAATATTTGAGGATTAATTTAAATAACACATGAATAGCAGTTTTTTTAAGACATTTTCTAAAATGTGGCCTACACTTTTCATGATGATCTATGGAAAAATTATCTATGGTCAAATAAGTTTGAGGAAATTTGTATGTGTTACATTTTCTACATGGAGAGCCACAATACAAATTAACATCAAGGTTGTGAGAAATCCTAAATAAAAATATTTCTTTGCTTAACTCAGAATTTAAAATATTTATATAACTATGGAATATTATTTTCTCTTTGTGTTAAATACTGCAGAACTGATGATGGTAGACCAACTCACATTGACTAACATTTCACAAATTCTTTTGCATGAAAGGCATAGACAGATTATTTCCATTTCATTATTTTTCATTGAAAAATTCTAATTTCTTCCACATTCTTTGAATCTGCTAATTGAATAGCTAAAATATGTTGCTGAAATGGAAATAAATCTTCCTTAAGAAGTGTACAATCTTTGAAAGTTCCATTGCATCATCATTATCAAAACCATTATTTATAAATAGGGTTTCTCCTACTGTCGAAATGACACACATAACATTGAACTAGAATACTCCTTTATAAGATAATTAAAAGAAACATTATTTTTCAGGAAAAGCATAGATGTGTAATATATTAATGAAAAATTAGAAGACAGATGAGCAAGAAATGATTGACAAGCGGGCCTGGTGGCATGTGTTTGTAGTTCCAGCTACCCTGGAGGCTGAGGGGGAGGATTGTTGGGCCCAAGAGTTTGCGGCTTCATTGAGCTATGATCACACCACTGCACTCCAGTCTGGACAGCAGAATGAGATCCTGTCTCTGAAATTAATTAAATAAAATAAAAGATTGATATTGAATGTAAGGCCAACCAAGATTAGTCTAGCCCTTTAAGAGAAACTTGTTCTGATATAAAGGGTTTGGTGCTTTTTTAGCAAAGTGGGAAAATGCAACTGTATATTATGTCTCACTGGTTAATATCCTACTAGTCTCTACACTCTTCATGTAGGTTAAATATAAGGTGGTTTTGGATTGCTAAAGATCTTTCCGTTTTTTTAGGATCTCAAAATTGTTACTTATTTCATTGGGTAAATGAACCTGTGTCTGAATTACATGACACAGGAGATACCCAGAAATACCGCCTAGGGTTCTTCAACCTAAAACTGAAGAATGAAAGCTTCTTTTCATTCTAGGATCCTAAAATTGTGCGATGGTTGCAGCCCAATTTCATAATTTCCATATATTTGTAGAGTGACTGGGAAACCAAGGTACTATATCTTAGAAACTGTTTTAGAATATACCAAAATTTTCATCTGGTGTCTTAGACATGGATTTTTTTTTTTTTTTTACTAAATATTTCCTCAGAGCATCAATAATTGTCTTTTCATTTCAAACATATTAAAAAACACTATGGTAATAAATTATCATTGCAGTTTGTTGCCCCAAAGTTGTAACGATGGAGCAAAATTTTAAGGCTCTGAAATGATGTCTACAGAGTGATTTTTACCTGCTCAGGTATTTTGTTTTTCTTCAAACAAGAACCTCTCCCTTGCATTGGCCTCAGGAAAACAGAAATGGCCCTCTGAACTCCTTCCTGATAAATGGATTCTGAACAGGAATGACAGTTATCCCACATTCATAGCTTAGAATGAGAAATTCACATCATCTCTAAGTATCTTCACACTTTCAAAGGGAACTGGTAAACTCTGAGGTTCAATATGAGAGGCAGTTTTGAAACAACAGCTCCTCCCTCCGAGGAACTGTATTCACCTCAGTTGGAGTGAATAAGTAGAAATCTGTGACACAATGATAGTTGCGACATTTGTGCAAACAAGTGTCTCATTTAAATGAAAGAAGTACATTGCTTGGGAGAATCCCTCAGAGCCCTAAAAGTAAAAGTATGGCTGTGTACGAGCACACTCATACACACAGTAGTATTTCAGTACTGCTGGCGTAGCTAGCAAACAAAATATGGTTCAAATGGCTTAACAGTCCTAGAAACGGAAGGCACCAGTTTAATGAGGTCTCCTCTGCTTGAAATTAAAGTGGAAGGAGTTTTACAGAGAACAGTATTCAATAACAAAATATTAAATGATAAACACAGATTGCTTAAAATCAGACGGGCCATTTTAAGAAAAGCATTTTAGTTCATCATGATATGTAGCACCTTATTTAAATTAGGAGGTGTTAATTCGTAGCTTGAATAATATATTAATATAATATGTAAAGTGAATGGCATTGTTAATCACAGTCGCGCCTGGAACGACTTTGCTTCTGTGCACTGAATGTTAATTTTGCAAAACATTAATTTCAAAGATTTTGCAGCAGTGCTTTTGTAATTAAATATTAATGTCACATGTTATTGCAGTAGCATGTTTATGAAAGCCGGCAACACTTCAAGTCAACTCATTTGTTTTTATATTTATTCTTGTACATCTGCAATCCCTTCCATTTCACAATTTCAAAGTGAAGGCCATTTTGAATAGTCAATATGTGAACATTTTTCATTGTAAGCGTTTTTTAACATCCAACAGGGTAAATATTTAATGTTGTGTTTTTAGCTGGTATAATTTTTGAGAAAATTGGCTATAACTTTTAACAACTCAAAGGTACCTAAACTGTCTCCAGTTTTGGCTTAAGTGATCTGAAAATAAAGTAGCAATAAATGTGATGAAGCTGTGTAAAAATATTTAAGAATTAGAAGGCTTTATATGAAAGTTTGAAATTAGAATTGCAATTCTATGCACAGGATATATCAGCATTTACCAATTCTCCATATATTTTTTTATGATGGCACTGTATTATCTCAAGAAAACTGAAAAGACAGCGTAGACTTTCGGTTAACTTTTTTCAAGTTCCATAACTAGACAAAGAATAGAAAAATCTTGCTTGTCAGTGATGTGATTTACACTTATTACATGTTCTGAAGTTATACATTTGCATTAAAGGCAAATCTGTTTTATGCTCACCATCTTATTCCAAGTATACCCAGTATACATGTCATTATATTTGGTTTGCCCATGACTATTTTGACCAAATCACTACGGCTGGCAAACTTGTCCATTATATTACCAATCGGTTAATTACAGTTAGCCTAACAATTAAGTCATTTCCATTTTTGAATCTTGACAAGAAATAACATTTAAGGAATGATATTTTAAAGCTGTTGTTTTATCCATCTAGTAAAGTTGTCTTTACAATCAAATCCCTAGATACATTTTGTCTTTTGAATTATGGAATGAGTTACCCATAGTACCAAAAAAAAAAAAAAACCGGAAAAATCAAGATATATTATGTTTGGTTATGGGCACAGTTAACAGTTAAAAATTATATCTGCACCTGATGTTGCATGTTAACAGCTAATGCCATTTGACAGTGATGAAATTAAAGGATGAAGAAGAGATACAAACTGCATTTTACAAGCATGATGGGTCTCCAACAATGCCATTTAAATATTATTTGTCACTATTTAAAATGAACCTTTCCCCTTTAAGCTATGCCATTACGCTCATTTGTCCTGTCACCACTGACAGGCTATATGACTCACACACAAAAATGGTCATTAGGTACTGCATCTTCATCTTATTAAAAAAAAAAAGAGAGGGAGAGAAAGAAAGAAAGAAAGCATTCTGATGCCTCTAAAAGCCTGTAATTATTTTCATCCGAAGAGATAGTGTTGCTCGGAAGGTAATTTAATAACCTTTTGCATGTACCTGGGGAATGCCTCTCCAGGGAACCAAGGTGCCGACATGCCATTCAGTCGTCAAAACATGACCTTTAATGGTTGCTTGGAGAGAAGTTAGCGTGGAATGTTGTACACAGTGCAATGCTAATTCTGTTTTCTAATATATGCAAAATTTAGTTCTTGAGCAATGATCTTTGTAAGATGAATTAATATAGGTACTGCTCCAGGAAACAAAAGAAATTGCAACCTGAAGGCCCCACCCCCCTCCCCCCACTATGATCTTTTATACTTCAGTTTGAAGTAGCTAACAACTTGCACAATCTGTATTAAAAATAGTGCGAAACACTCCAGAAGTCTTTGCTTCCTTTCCCCCTTTAAGTTGGTTGATGAATTCTATTCTATATACTATGGAAATGTAAAACAGGATTAAAGGGATTTCTTTGATAAGTTTATTTCCCAAAATAAAGCATTGGCCCCAACTCCTTGAAGAAGAAAAAGAAATGCTTACCTTTAATATACCCTCTCTGTTTTATAACACAATTTATGTGGCTCGTTGAAATTACTAATGCAGTTACTGAGTTAATTTTAAAAAAATCCTTCATGGATTTTCATGTTGAAATATGATATTTTGAACACTTGCATATACAAAAAGATGCACAGGCTGTTTCCTGTGACAACCAGGTTCAGAAACTCCTTATTTTGGTAGTCTGATATTAGATCCCGCCTTAGTTAGAAATGCTAGGATTTCAACTCCTACCCCTGACACGCCATCCGTCAATTTATTAGCACGCTGGTGCAGTAAGCCACTGAACAGGCTGTATCAATTCGTTTAGTTTTTTTCTTTAAAATGTCTGTAATCCTCAGCTCTGCTCTCTCAACCGGTCAGCATTAAAGATTTATGTTGCACTTTTTTTCATTGCCACACCTGAATATGGATTACTTAAATGGGCTGTAAATAATTTATATCTGGGAATAAGTTTCCATTACTGACCAATGTTGTAATTTAATATACTGTATTATGGGTTATACAATTTTAGATTGTTTTCTGTGTGCATTCTGCAGTCAGGCAGACAACAGTTTAAGTAAAAAGGGTGAGATGTTTGTTCAGCTTATTTTCATGTTCACTCTGTGTGCTCAAATCAGCAACAGGGCTAAAGGAAGCAGAAAGCTACTTTCAACTGCATGTTTTTCTGCTATTTATAGAAATCTTTTTTTTTTTTTTTAAGGCACTTGACCTGAAACAAAATACAAAAATATATAATAGCATATTATTGATAAATACAAAAGAAAATAAAATGTGCTAATGTAGGTGGTTGGAAATCTTAGTTCTGGAGAATTGAAAAAGAATCTTAATTCTGGAATCCAAAGGATAACTTTCCTATTTAATGCTTGATTCTTCTATGCATAAAAATGCACATAATAAAATTATAATTTATTTGACAGGTTTCAATGAGCCTACTGGATCAAATATGTAAAATGTTAAAAGTACAAGCTATTTTTAAAGCATAGGCAAGTGTTTACTCTTAAAAGAGCTTTAAACAATTTAAGATTAAGTTGAGTATAGTAAAAATTAATAATAGATTAATACATGAAAATCTATGAAGACACATAAGATAATGATTTAAAAAGGAATAATTTAAAAAGATGAATTAAAAAGTCGAATCAGAAAAGAAGGCCAGCATAAACTAGGGAAAAACATGCTGTGAATAAAGTCTGTTAGATCTTGAAATAGGAGAACTGCTAAATAATGCATAGTTTTATTTTTCTATCATTTGCATAAACCTTAAGAGAGTATTTATTTGTGTAAAACTTGATGTATCGAGTAAGGAGAATGAAAAAAATGGCATTCATTTTGTTTTCATTTTGGTATTTAGGAAAAATATTCTGTTACATATGGACTACTTAGACCTAATCATCTGACTGAATGTGCTGTGTGCCTTGAGCCAGGTTGGAAAGGGCTGGCTGCAGAACAGTGCCCTGGTCTTGCTGCAGGCGATGCAGGTTGGCCCATGCTCTGCTGGGGAGCAGATGGTGAGCCAATGCTTGTAGTCACACTTACCTTCCTTGCTAAATCCATAATCCCTCACTGGACACGGAGCCAAGGCAGGCTTTGGAGGCAGAAAGGAGGTTACAATCTGGACTTGGGTAGTGACTGCCAGAACTGAGAAAACAGCTCAGAAATTTCAAATGCTTAACAAGTTATCTGTCTTGTCCCTAAGCCAGTGCAGCATTTTTAAAAGTAATTAAGACATGATTGAAAATGTGTATGCCATCTAAATACAAAAATCTTCAAAAATCACCAAAACCAATCATTAAAAGCCACATTTAATATGACATTATGTAAAAAATATATTTAAAATAAAATATATTTTTATAATTGAATGAAAATATGTAAAGTAAGAAAAAAAAGGAAGCATTTATTTTTTAGGAAAAGCCACTTTTTTCTTTACAAACCTGGACCTTATAGAAGGAAAATATTTCATACATGTCTATAAATATGCTGCATGTATGAAATATTTTCCTTCTCTAAGGAAATAGATAGCTATGCAGCATTATATCTATATGAACAGATTCTTCTATATGTTATTCTTTCAAAATATTAAATGAATTATAGTTGATTTTTCTATATAATATTCTTATGTATGTATATGTATGTTTTTATATGTGTGAATGGAGTTCATCATCAACACAGACATTATAAATCAGAAAGACAAAATAAAAATATTGAGTGGGTAGCCAAATTCTAATCATTTATAATAAAAGGGATAGTAAGTGCCATCTGTTTAATGTAAAAAAAAAAAAACAACTGATGAAATGCATACATATCTAGTAAATTAAAATCATGGAGTAATTCATTTAAAACAAAATATGTATAAAATGTCAACATATTCCATTAGGGTGTGATTGACTTAAACATGTACCATCTACATAATATGATATGAGAAATAGCAAAATCTTCTGATTATGGTTTGTGCTATACCACAAATATTTTTTTAAAATATGTTTTTCTATTAAGTGGGGTAACAAAATTTCTTAGTTTTCTCCACTGAATTTTTATGATTCCTCATTCTTGCAAGCAACACTTTTTCTTTCAAATGATTCTTAGGCACACTTTCATTGACGTTCATTGACTTGAGGGAATTTCTTATAACCTTCCTTAGTCCATCTTGCAACATCTAAATTTCTCAAACTGACAAAATGCTACCAGTACCCTATTTGTTTATATAAATAATGAGCTCTCCACTCTAGGACTATCATCAACCCCTTTCACAATTCCCCTTTTTTCCTATTGCCTCTTTTTTGAAAAGTATTGTCACTCTTAGTTACACTTAGGAAAATTTTCTTAATTTCTTCTCTTCATAACTCTTCTTCATAATTCAGTTCCTGCCAGTGTCTTCATTCCTCAATATGTCCTTTTCTGGTAATACTGTTTTCTTCCAAAATTGTTGCAAAGAAATAAAGAAAACTGCAGAAGCTTCCTTCTCTGCCTCACTCAAAAATCCAAGAAATGTGCATTAATAGGAGATGTGTGCAGGTCAGTATTTGTAAAAGGAGATATAAGAACAAAAATATTTATCATAATACATTTGGGAAATACTATGCTTAGTTTTTTTTCACACAATAATGTGCCTGTTGGTTTTAACTTTTATTTTAATTTAGTTTACACTAGGAAACAAAACCCTCAACTATGATGTTTACAGAAAGCAATGTTTTCATCACTTTAGTAGGAAAATTTTACTATAGGATGATGTCATAAAGTAGTTTATCACCTGATTCCCAAAGCTAAAATAAGGAACTACCTTATGATATTTACAGATACTTTTTTTTTTCTTTTAAAAAGGGTTAATAACATAGAGTTTCAAAAAGGCTTGGAAAGATTGAGTTAATGTGATTTCTGTTCTCAGGTGAGAACAGAAAGGGAGAAAATTTTAATGGTTACTTGTGACAATGCAAATTTCCTGTAAAATCACATTTCAGAAAGGCAGGCATGGTGGCTCACGCCTGTAGTCCCAGCACTTTGGGAGACTATGGTGGGAGGACTGCTTGAGGCCAGGAGTTAAGAACCAGCCTGATCAAAATACGAAGACCCCGTCTCTACAAGGAATTAAAAAAAAAAAGTTGACACATCATGGTGGTGCTTGTCTGTAGTCCCAAGCTACTTGAGAGGCTGAGCAGGGAGGGTTGCTTCAGCCCAGGAGTTTGAGGTTGCAGAGAGCTGTGATTGTGCCACTGGTCTCAAGCCTGGGTGATAGAGAAAGACTCCGTCTCTAAAAAGTAAAAATAAAAAATAATTTGAAAATCACATTTCTCTTAATATTCTTTGTTAATGTTTCTCATGCACTTGGAATGCATGCCTACTCTGAAGAATTTTGCTTCAATATTTTATGAAGATAAAATATATAGTTGCTTCATAGGGGAGTTCAGTTCTTCAATATATTACTAAAATATGTATATTCTTGTTCTCTCACTTGTTGAAAGAGGTGCTTTATGTTTTCCAGCTGTGTTTGTAGATAATTTATTCTTTTCTTTCAACTTCTGCTTTACATATTTTGAACCTATAGATGTCTATTTATTTAGGATTATTATGTTTTGCCATTGAATTCATCCCTTTTTCTTCTTCTCCTCCCCCCGACCCGCCACCCCGAGATAGGGTCTTGCTCTATTACCCAAGCTGGGGTGCAGTGTCAAAGTCACAGCTCAAAAGATTATTCAACAGATTATTCTAGGACATTGTAGGTATCAACAATTTAAAAGCAACAAGTCAATGTGATGTAAATTTTAGTAAAGAATAATATGGTGTTTAATATAAGACATATCTCCTCTATCCAAGAGTTTTAAGCAAAGACATTGGACTTGAAAACAGGAAACCTGAGTTTGCATTCCAGCTCTGCCTCTGGCAGACTACAGAAATATAAGAAGTATTTATATTTCTGGACGTTGGTTTCCTCACCTGTATAATTATAGCATTTTTCTAATGATTTCTGGTATTTTAATCACCTACAAAACAGTACCTGGCTATGTGAAGGTGGAAGAGTTAAGTACCAATAAATAGCACAGTATAGTTATATCTCCAAGCAACACATGACTAATTACCGAATAAGCGAATCAGGCAATTTTTGAAACTAGGTAAACATTTATATGGGTTCCTAATGTTTTATGTTCTAAATTTTTCATTGTATAATTTTTAATACATAAATTGAAACACATTTTGCCCACTTTAGTTGAGACATTAACAATGGGAAATGTCTCTAAGTAGATCTCCAAACAAAATTATATAACACCCTCCGTGTCTCAAAATATTATCACCAGAAATGCCACTGGCACGTTCCATGCATGAGTTCAACATTTTTAGGGAATCTAAGGTCCCAGAATTGCAGAGAGAGGAGCTATATCTATAGACACTAGGGAAAAAGTGAGTAGCAGAAGTGAGCTACACAAGCAAAAATTATGTACTCAAGATTGAATTAGAAATCCAATTTATCAAAATCCTTGGAGCTGGCTTCTGATCTCTAGTTGAGTCTTCAGCACTTTGATATGTCACCTATTAGCCACTAGAGAGGCATGTGCCAATTCTCGTGTAGTATATAAAGTCTCTAATAATTATTATCTTAACTGTCAACATTATTATGGACATTATTAAATAAGAGAGACCTCTGTATTTCCATAAAAGGGAAGAGCACTCGTATGGCAAAGGACCTATTAAAGAATTGGAAATGTCTACGTTGTCAGAAGTTGCATCTCTTGGATGAAGCATAAAGCAGAGATCTTGATGTTAATGGTCACAGAAGATTCTGTGTAGCCATCTGTCAGGAATTATTTACCAGTTTTTGCTGACCAAATTCCAAATTAAGGAGCTCCATTTACTGGCTCAAACTTACCCTCTGTCTTAATTAAAAATAGTGTCCATCTTTACTATTTAAAACCTCTTATAAGATACATGGACTTTGATGGACTTTGAGATTTTTTTTAAAAGATTCAACTTCCTCTTCTTTAGTTCAGGTTCTCATCATTTATTGATTGAATTTCTACCACAGGTTCATAAACAATATTCACATCAGATTTCTTGACCAACTCTAAGCCATTCTCCTGGGGCTGGCTGCCAGAGAGATTATTCCAAGATGCAAATTGTTTTTCTGGTTGTTCAATGTTAATAATTTCTCTATGAATCCCAATAGCCTTTAGAAAAAAACAGTTCAAACTCTTCACTATAACTTTCAAAGTTCTCCGTGATCTGGCTGATGCTTATCTCTCTAGCGTTATGTCCTATGCCAAATTGAAGTTCTATCCACCCTGGAAGCCTTCCTACAAGTTACCAAACCTTAAGTTAGTTTTTCAGATGTTTTTAATAAAGAATACTATTCTACCTAGCCACATTTCCTAATTTTTCCTCCAAAAGGCCATTCTTAATCACTTTCCTCAGCACCGAAGTCTGGGTGGATGTGTCCTTCTTATGTGCTCCTATAATACCACGAATTATCACAATTATATATCAGAGTATCGTCTGTTTCCCTGTGTCTCCCATTAGAATATGAACTTTCAGTTCAGGGGCCAGGTGATATGACTTTTTGTACTTCCAAGGCCTAGGCTATTTTGTGGCAAAAAGCAGTATTTGGCACAGTTGAGTTTTGTCCTGAAATACCTTCTTCTCTGGGCTTCTTTGGCATCGTAAGAAACATTTCTTCTGTCTCTTTGAGAATTCTCCATCCCCCTCTTCACCTTTTATTTGTGGAGATTCCCAGGGATCAATCTTCAACCCCTTTATTTCCTTAATATTTATAATAGTCTAGATGATTTTATACAGGACCAAAATCTCTACAGTCAGTCTTCACTATAGATCTTCAGACCTATACATTCAACTGTTTCTTTGATGTCTTTATTTGGATGTTTAATATGCATCTTAAACTAACAAGACTAAACAAGAATACTTATTTTCCTTCCCACTCAAAATCTGTTTCTCTCTTGTTGTTTCCCACCATAATAAATCAACTACTCGAACTACTTGTTTATATAAGGTAAAAATCTAGGATCCGTTGGTGACTCGTATCTGAACATACCCCAATCTCAATAATCACTGTGACCTCTCAGCCCTGTGTTAAAGCAGCCTGAACACATTTGCTTGTTTCTGTCTCGATTTAGCCATCCTGGTCCATGTCATCATCATCATTCTCTGGACTGCTATAGTAACTTTCCAGTTGGTCACCACACTTACATTCTAACTCTCTTATCATACCTTCTTCAAGAGTTGCCAGAATGATCTTTTAAATATGTAAATGAAGTCAAGCCGTTTTCCTATTCAAAGCTTTAGAGTAATTTTCATTCCATTTAGAAAAAAATCTGACATCTAATCCTGGCTTAATATTCTCTGCATGATTCAACCCTCTCCAACGTTCTAGCTCCATCTCATCCCATTCTGTTCTTTTCACTTCGCTATGAACACACTGGTCTTCATTCATTTTTTTTGAACATGTTAACTCAGTTTTGTCCTAAAGTTTTGTCCCTACTGTTTCTTCTGTCTAGAAAACTCTTGGCCAGGTGGAGTGGCTGATGCTTCTGATCCCAGCACTTTTAGAGGGAAAGGAGGAGGATCACTTGAGGCCAGGAGTTTGAGAACAGCCTCACGCACATGGCGAAACCTTGCCTCTACCAAAAATACAAAAAATTAGTTGGCCATGGAATTGCCTGAACCCGGGAGTTGGAGGTAACAATGAGCCAAGATTGCGCCACTGCACTCCAGCCTGGATAACATGGGAAGGCTCTGTGGAAAAAAAAAAAAAAAAAAAAATAGAACACTCTTGCTACTCTACTGTTCTTTATATAGTTTTCTTCTTTCTATTATTCAAATTTTACCTGCCTGCCAAGGCTTTTCTTAAGTGCCATTTCAAAAAGAAGCCACTTAGTCATTTGCTATCACAACATTCTACATACCATCTACCATCATCACATATCTCTCTGCATATCACCTATCATTTTAATACTCTGCACAACACCTATTTTCACCTATATGTGTTTGTTATTCAATATTGATTTATCATCTCCAAACTCACCAAAATACTAACTTCATCAGATCATGGGGTTTGCCTGTCCACTGAAATATTTCCAACACCTAGTACTGGGTTCAAAACAGTAGAAACTCAAAAATAATTGTCAGATAAAGGAAATAGCAATTGCATGGGGAATCAAGTTTGAATGAGTAAAACTTATTTGAGAAATAGTACTAATACATGAGTAGTAGAAGAAGGTTCCATGTCTTTTTCTCAAATTTTAAAATGTTTAGTAAGATTAATGAGCAAGATGAAAAACTTCCTTTAACAAAGACACCAATTTCTAGGGTAGAGAAGGACCTTATAAAGTATTTGATGTTGTCTTAAGAGGTACTAGAGAAGCCAAATCTCTCTTTCAGCTATTTCTCCCTAGAG